>CAUYRT010069373.1:0-69670 GCA_963574885.1 Lepilemur ruficaudatus | reverse complement strand
TGCCTCAACCTCCCGAGTAGCTGGGACTACAGGCATGTGCCACCATGCCCGGCTAATTTTTTCTATATATTTTTAGTTGGCCAATTAATTTCTTTGTATTTTTAGTAGAGACGGGGTCTCACTGCTGCTCAGGCTGGTTTCGAACTCCTGACCTTGAGCGATTCTCCCGCCTCGGCCTCCCAGAGTGCTAGGATTACAGGTGTGAGCCACCATGCCCAGCCAGTGCCCAACTCTTGACCAGACTTTTAGTATTGTGTAGTTGTGCTGTAGTTGGGCTATGAGGTTGCCCACTATTATGCCTCCTGATTAGGGAGTTGCAGAAACTATAATGAGACCTAAGGGATGCAGGAAAGATTTCAAGGGAATGCAAAGCCACTCTACTGGGTTGGGGAAAAGGGAAGGGTCTGCAGGGATGAATAAAAAGTTTGCATGCAATTCATGGTTAAGAGCCAAGACCTAGAACTCACTGCCTAGCTTCAAATTCTGCCTCTGACGCTTGCAAGCTCTCTTCTGCATCCCAGTTTTCTCATCTGTAAAATAGAGACAATATTGTACCTGTATTATAGGATTGTTAGGAGGATTAAATGAGTTAAGGTGCTTAGTAAGTGTTATACTGTAACAGTGAACATGAGCTAGCTTGAAAGGGAAAACATCGGTCAAAGCATTCAGGCTTGTGGGGTGCTGCCAAAGAGAGGCCAAGGTGGTTCTAGAGCAGTTGCCAAAGCTCTACAACAGCTCCCCTCTGAGGCTGTTCCATCCCCTATCCTCTCCTAATACCCCTGATTGACTCTGTGCTATAAAAAAAAAGCTTTGTACACCCCTCTTTCCTTTATTTTTATAAAACCTTCCTGCAAGGCTTCTATAATTCTCAGACCATTCTTCCAACCTCATGGAGCAGCCTGGCAAGCCCATGGCCTCAGTATAGCAGCAAATTCTGTTTCTCTTAGCTATCCCTTATTCTCCTCTCCCCCTCCCCATCCCAAGTCTCTTTCCCCTATTCTAGACTATCATTGGTTTTATTCATATTATATCTCCTGGACATAGTAGGTGATCATTTGTCACCTGAGAAGTGACAATGTCTTCTTCCATAGATGGCTAACACTGCTTGTGTCAGTGGGTTCTGAGATGTTCTCAATTCTTAGTGTTTGGGTAGCATCATTCCACACCTATCACCAAAGCAGCCTCTTGGACACATCTCCTGTCCTCAGGATACTGCTCCTGTCTCACCTTGAGCACAGGGCCTGGCGTAGGGCTAGAACTCCATAAATGTTTATGAAGGTGTGCTTGATCGAGGTGCTATTAAATTTCCTCCCTTTCTGGGAAGAACGTAGGAGTAAACTGGAGATAGAAACTATCATCAGAAACATCAAATTGCAACAAAGACTCCTTTAAATTCGTCTTCCTTAGCATCAGGAAGCTAGAGAGATCCCTCTTGGTTTTTAAACTATTAATATAATTGCAAATAAATACTATCCTAGGCCTAGTGGCACCAAGCCCTGGGGTCTGGTCATTGTCACAGACCATATTGACTCTTGTTTATCATCTCTCACCACATTTGAAGGATAAGGATAAAGACAAATAATAATCTGATAGTCAGATTCAGGAAATATTTGAGAAAGACCATGTCTCAGAAACGGTCCTACATATTTTGACAAAAGAAAATTTTTGATTCCCAAAAAGCCACACTGAAGCAGGCATTATTTTCTTACGTTCTTTTCAAAGATAAGGGAATCATGGCTACGAATCATCACATGCCTTGGCCAAAGTCACGTAGCTTTTGGGTGACTAAGTCAAGATTTGAACCCAAAACATCAGTGCCTCTGAGTCCACGTTGAACACCCGCATTCCATTACTTTCAGAACATACTGGAGAATGAAAATAATCTTGTTACATTCTGTCAAGCCTCATTTTCAACCCAAACTGGTTTGCCCAGCTCAATAAGTTATTTAATCACCACCACAGGGTATTGAATGAATCATGGCTGTATCCAAAACTCAAATCCACATTCAAAAGAGGAAGATCTACCCCACTGATAATATTTAAAAGAATGTGCCTGGGGTTCTAAAGGCAATTTCAAAAGAAGGGTGATAAAAATGCTTTGAGGCATAGTTTAATGCCTCCAAGGCAAGTCCTGTGAAAGAGCCATACTCATCGGTTAGTTACATGTCCCTGCTGTTATGCTGTGGCCGTGGGCTTTGGAATGAGAAAGACCCGGATTGTGAGTGCTATGACCTTCAATTGCCTACTCAATTTTCCTGAGCCTCAAGTTCCTCATCTTTAAAAGAGCTTAGATAATATATACAGTACTAAGCACAGAGCAGAGGCATAGTTAGAGCTCAGTAAAAATAATCATTTTCACTTGACATGATACTACTTCTCACCTAAGGTTGGGAGAAGCCATTGCTGCCCCAGGAAGGCCTTGCTTAATTAAGGGACTGCCATTGGCCTAAATTGGTCATAGCAAAGGAAAAGATCCAGCTTGCAGTCAGTTACTTAAAATGTTCCCAAAGAATCCTGCTTATCTGGAAACTTGGGGAAACTTGTACAGAGGGTCTGGACTCCTATATATGAAACAGAAGGCCTAAGCTGCCCAGTAAGATGGTACTTTGGTTTGAGTAAGCGCCATTAAGACCATTTGTGTGAATGAGCCCAGAGCCCGATTGAATATGGACCTCTTCTTCACCCGCCAAGAGAGTAACTGTAGACTCGAAGGTGTGCATAATGTACGAGCTTCTCAATTATTTACTCTGTTGACTCTGTGATGCTGTATGTGTGTCCTCAGGTCCACCTTTATGTGGGAGCAAAACCTAGAGAGTGAGTGTCCTGTCTAAAGAGCAAAGCACTACAAGCAAGTGCAAATTGCACAGGACACTTAATGATGCTGGTAAAATGGCAGTCATTGTCATCAAATCCCATTTTCTAGGCAAATTTCTAAGAACGGTACCAAATGGATATATGGGGGATCAGACATTCTTAGATGGTATGGATTTCTTATTTTTCACAAAACCCATTTATTAAGCCATAACTAAAAATGATTCTTTTAAGAGACTTTTTGTGAAACTTTTCAACATCTTAAATTCGTAGAAAAAGATGTTTGTGGTTGTACCATGTGTCCTGATTGAGTGATCAGAAAATATGGTCTCTGTAGAGAGAAAGGAGTTTTATAATTTCTAGGTTGGTGACTGTCTACTAGGGGATTGACATATCATCACCTCTCTATGAGGTCTGTCTGATAGGAGTATTATAAAGTATTTAATTTTTTAATTAGGTACTTCCTTTATCAAGTAAAGCAGATTTGATGTTATCTCCAAAGTGATCATGCTTCCTCACTTGTGTTCTGCTATTTGGTTTTTAATAAGAGAAAGAAGAAAGTCACTGTGAATGGGCCCAGGATTTGTGGGGAAGGGGAGGTGCAATGGTCAAGTGTTTGGCTTGTGGACATGAAATGTCAATTATGACCTGGAGCGTAAAAGGTGGAGAGTGGCTATCCAGGGACATTTCAGTCTATTAAGGAGCTTGTGGTCACGGTAGTTCTGGTGCGGCTGCTCATACTGGCACGCAAAACCCTCTTCCCCACATGCTCTGAAACAAACATTAATACAAAGAGTACTTGTTTAGAGTCAGGAGGACTCTTTTATGATGCTGGCACTGCTACTAAATAACTTAGCAGCCATAAGTAGGTTGCTTTACCTCTCTGAACCTTGCAGTTATTTTTCATATATAAGAAAAGCATTTGATCTAGATCAAGGATTGTAAACTCAGGGGGTGGAGGGTGGGGATGGGTAATAGGAGGTAAGTTGGTAACCTAAATGAGGAGAGTGGACCTGTGCAATACAACAGGGAGTGATGGGATTGTGGAGACCAACCCATCTAAAGCAGGCAGCAGCTACTCTGCTCCAGCCTAGGGGTGTTATGAGCAACCCTTGCCCATAAAGTCTTTCCTTCCACTTTCCCAAGAGAAGCAGAATACCTAGAATGTCAAGCAAAATATTTCAATTTTAAAATGTGAACAGCAAATCCCAACATTAAAAATTTAGGGGGGGAAAAACAAAAGACACTGCCAGTTTTATTTCTTAACCTCTTATCTAGGGGTCTTCAAAGTCTCTTCTAGCTTTAATTATTTTACAATTTTGTGACCATTTGTGACTAATTTCACAATTTTGTGAGCATTCATTAATGTCGACAATGTAAATAGAAAGTGGACTAGTTACAAAACAAAATTCTATCTACCTTAAAATTATAATTATGCACATAATATATGTATAGACTTGCAAATAGTGGATCAAAATATATGCAAATGAAACCATTTTTTTAAGGTGTTAGGACTATAGGTGGATGTCTTTTTTTGTCTTGCTAAGTGTTCTTTTAAAATGCCTCTACTATTGTTTATATATAAAAAATAATTTGTAAAAGAAACATTGAGGGTAGCCCAGGATGGTGTCAGATATGAAGAGAGTAAGAAAGAGGTAGATATTAGGTGTGTTCTGGAAACTTGCGTTACCTCTGTATTTGCTTGGCAACCACCCTTGAACAAAAAGTTGGTGAAAAGAAGGCAGTATTAGTTGCACGGTAGGTAAACCCTATATGAGTGACTTTCCCACCGGGCACTGCTCTTCTCTCCCTTTTTTCTGTGGTTTATAAAAATATTTCCCACATCATGAAGCATGGTGGTATCAAAAGTTTCGCAACTTTGTTAGTTTGGCTTCTGGATAAATTATATGAGGGTTTGGTTTTGTTTTGTTTTAGTGGGTGAGGTGGGCTGAGAAGGGCAGCTGACTTATCATCCCTAATTACATTTTCCTTTGGTTTCTATTAACACTGTTTTCATTCTACAGGCCCACATCAACTGCCTGTAAAGTGAACAGAAAACCACGGGTTGTTATTTAGTGTGTTTATTTGAAGGTTTTCAAAATACTTTACAGAAAGATTACTCTTTTCTAAACAAATTTGGAGGAAAATATTAGCACAAAGGACTAGGAGACCTTTGTATCATAAATGTGGAGATTCTCAGAAACCTATCCATCCTTGTATGGCAACACCTAGCCCAGGGTCCAGACCCATGCTAAGCATGCAATGCATGTTTGTAGCATGAATGAATTAATTCTTCCTCTACTCCCTGGGCTGCCCCTAGGATGTCTTAGTTATGGAACAAAGGCACAAAATATGGTTATTGATCTTCTTTAAGTAATGGCCAACTTGAAATGATATCGGCATGTTCTAGACATACCAACAGGAATCTGTGACACTGGGGACAACTAACTGGCCACAGGATTCAAATGCAGGGGACATTGACTTTCATGTTAAGAGTGGCCCACTGAGCAAAAGGCAGGATGGTCCTTTGCCAGCACTATACTGAAGGATCAGTAGACCGTCTAGCGCTTTCTTGCTTCCTGTTGCCTCACTAATTTCTGGATTGCCAGATGCCTCTGTTTTTCAAAAAAATGGTTTAAAAAAATACCTTAGTAATTTTGTTGTTTCAGAAACCTTACATATGGCACAAAATAGCCTTAAATTTTTTAAAAATCATTTGCTTTTCCTTTGCTCAATTTAATCATTACAGCTGAAATTGATTCAAATTTATTGTTTTCTTTGAATGGGCATTTTGATAGTGGAAATTCTAAAGTTATATAAAACTAAGTAAGATATGAAGATTAATTGCTCATAGTTTTCTTTTTAAAGTAGATCTTAAAAACATAAGTAGGCTAAAAAAGGGTTGATACTTCAAATTGAGAATTCATAACAATTGCAATAAAAATTATTTTTTTTGAAGCTAAGAGACATCCTGGATTTACCACCATTGAATCAGAGAGCAGATTTTCCACATATTGAGTCATAACTATAGACGTTTTTCTTTTCTTTTCTTTTCTTTTTTGGTAAACCACTTTAACCTGTTCTTGAAAACCTCTGGTTGCTGCATGGAATAAGTCTGAATCTGTCTCTGTTTAGCCTATGAAATTTAACAAGGCCATAGCCTGGGGTTGGTGAGGCTGTGAGCCATACCACCATCTCAGGTTTTTGATGACACCACAAACCACTTGAGATTTATTATGTTAGCAGATGTCATCAGATCTATGTGTGCACAGGTGCAGCTTGCAGTTAGTAAAAGAAGGAACACCGCGTGTGTATATTTATTTTTGTACCCATACTCTCAATGGTTAGAAAATGCCCAGAGTGTCTGTTCTGGGCAGGGTGAAGTTTCAACTCCATTGCAAGAGCCTATCTGGTAATTTCTTGAAGTCTTTTCCCAGATATAAATCTGTATGATGAGCAACTACGTCTTGTAGGAAGGACATTGTGTTTGTTTTTATAATCAGTATCAAAAGAAGAGGCATAATGGATTACAGCTAAAGACTGCTAAAAACAATGAAAAATAAAAATAGTTACCAGGGTTTGTCATTTATGCTTGGATTTTCCTCTTACAGGACAATACGTTAGATGTGTATTCTCCTCTCCTTAATAAAAGTTGTAGGGAGATAGCTCTCTATAGAACTCCAACAAAATGCCAAAATTTGGCACTTTATAAATATCCTAATTTAAGCCTCTCTAAATACTTTTAAATAATTACGAAATAATTAAAACTATTGCCTGAGGCAATAAGAAATAGGAATGTTTAAAAATTCTTATTAAAAAATACCTTATGCATTTTTTAAATTCTAAAAATAATTATCCAATTGTTTTAAAAGAATGTATTTATGCATACATATTTAAAAATATTTCACATATTTTTAAAACTCTAAACATAATTATCCAATTATTTTAAAAGATGGTATATGTTTTGTTTAGTATTGAGTCCTAAATATTCCACTATATTTATTATATACCTTAAATTTGCACAAATTCTGATATACGAATGGACTAAATATAATAATCTAATAAATCAGTGTGTACCCCTTAATAATATAAAAATCATATAAATTAAAACACACTTTCTATGTTTTTGAGAAATAGAGAAGTAAAACAAAATAAACACCTTTGGGGTAATGACTGAAAATTACTGGTTTAGATGGGGTAGAGGAATTACTTCAATTATGACATAAAGCATTGTAATAATGCATGCCTTTTAGTAATAATTATATAGTGATTATTCTCAGAGATAAACACACAGATGTTGCTAGTACATTAAAAAAATTCTTAATTTGAAGAAAACATACAGAAACTGCATTATCAGTTAATTGGCTTTAGGAAGAACCAGAAAATCTAAAATATCAGCATACTTTCAAAGCTTCTGGTAAGTTCTATGCAGAATGAATTGTGTCTATAACTTAAGGTAGAAAAAAAATACTTATTTTATTGGAATCACTTCAGTTAGATGTGCCAGAGGTCTAAAATGCTTAAGTAGTGTTAAACAGTGCTTATTTTAAAAAATGAATAGTTATAATTCCTAACAAAAAATGCATATAAAAAGAATTGGACCTCAATTATATTCTTGGAAAGGTTTTCAACCATGATCATTTTAATTTAAGAAGAAGCATCTATTTTAAAACACTCTCAAATTTTTACATATTTATTTATATTGCAAAATATGAAAACCAGAAAATCAGCGGATGTTGTAGAAGACCATGATCACTTGCCAATTAAAAAATTTAGAAGCAACCACACATTGAGGTGACTATAAATTAGCAACACCAATTTCTATAAGACGTGCTTGAAAATCAGTCTCCTTATTTTATAAATCTTGAGTACCATCTAATGATAATATGTATACATATTTGACAGACAGAAGAATGATCGGTATAGGAATAAGTATTCTTGTAAGCTTCATATGTCACAAGAAACAAATGACATGCAAATAAAAAGATAATCTATGAAAGCCTGAACATGACATGCAATGGTACATTTTATGACTAAATAATATGCTTGGGAAGAAATCCTCTGACAGGTGACAGGAACTCTGGATTCCTCCAAGTCATCACGAAAACGGAGGAAATACTTTTCTCGCTCTTCCCCTATTCCTTTCCCCATTTCATGTCTTAGCATATTTCCTAAATAAAACTAGATTCTTCCTATAATGTTATTTCTCCTTTGAATGAAATAGGTGCTGGGGTGGATTGGTAATTCTGCTATGGACTTCAAATAATAACGACAGAGAAAGCTCTGTGGCACACTTATAAAAGTTTTGGTATTTGGTAACACTGTCCATATAAAACACTCCCTCCTCTCATCCTAAATATATATATTTTTTTACTTAGCTGCACTGAATTTTTATATTTTATTTTTGGTTCCTTAGTACTAAACATGTTTGCTTGACCATGAAACTACTATTAGGAAATCCTAGAATGGAAACAGATCTGTTTGTTACCCGTTTGAATTGACTGCCTGGGTAGACTGAGTTATAGCTACACTAGCTGAGTGGTTAAAATTACTTAACTTGGAACAAGTTAAAAATAGAGGTTAAAATAATTTTCCTTGGGAAGTTATAGCTGAATGTGGAGATACCGGTATGTCCTGTAGCCTCTGCCAATCATTCATCTTCCTTCTCAAAGCTGTATGGCTATACAGATGTATACTGTGTCAGTTTTTTCAGAGGTGAAACTGGAAACTATTGAACTTGGAGTTCAACAACCCATTTTTAAGTTGGGCATTTTCTAAAGTCTAATTGGGTCAATCCCATTTTCGGTTTTCACTTATTGAAAATAGGTATGTATATTCTTCATGTACAGCTAAACATGTATATCATGTATATGTAAGTATGCAGGGGGAAAATTTTTTCTAATGAGGCCAAATGTCTTCCTTGCTTTATGTATATTGTAGGAACTGCAATGTTGTCTAAGTTCTCTAGGACTTTGAGGGTAAACATAATCGGGATTAAAACACTGACATGTTCACATTTAGTAGAGAGAGAAGAACAATCCATCAGGAGCTATTCTGGTCCCACTGGTAATCACATAATTGAACAGGGTTTTTAGAGGATATTTGAAGCTATTGTGATCTGTTGTGCAATTACATAATTAGTCAGGATCTCTGTAATAAAATCTTTTCTAAACATGTGGGTTACTAATAAGGAAATTTAGGACTGTGTTATATTTTTTTACTTTTAATACTTTAATCAGAATTATTTAACAACTTAGTTTAACCGTTAAGCATTATTTCACCGCACAACTACAGATACAGTGAAAATAATTGGGTTACTTAAAAACTAAGCCAAAAAAACCCCAAAACAAACAGAAAAAAAACCCAAAACCTACCTACAGTTAACTTTCGAAACTGCTTATCAAAACAGCTTTATTTATGAACATTAACTATCAAATCTCTAGAATGTTTACTTCTGGGGACCCAAGGGTTGCATATTTCTTCGGTGTCGGTTGCTCCTTCCACCTACTCCTAAATTCCTTAGGTGTGTTTTGCTATTCACACGGATGCCTATAAATTCAAGTCAAAATGCTCTCTTTCTGGCCATTTTGCTTGAATGATAACGCGACACAGCGAGGAACACTTCAGGACTCCTTATACACGGAAACAAACGTGGCCTGTCCAAGTTGAACCGAGCAACGTGGCGGGAAGCAGGGAAGTAACCGCAGTTCTTCGCTGCGTGTTATTATTGTTGGTTCAGAGTCTTCGCGCGCCCGTCCCGCCGGGCTCCGTCTCCCGAACGCCGCGGAGGGGCCGCTCGCCCGCGGGGCGCCGCCAGCACTCGGCCCGAGAGCACAAAGGCGCGCGGAGCCCGGCGGCCCCCGGCACACGCGCGCTCGTCGCGCTCCTGCCCCACGCGGCGGCACGCAGGCCGGGCCCCCCGCCCAGCACACGCAGCCACCCGCCCGCGCCCACGCTCGCGCGGGCCGCCACACCCACCCGGGCCCGCTCCCGCCTCCCCGGCCACGGGCGCCCTGATGAATATGCATCGCGGCGCGCCCGCCCCCGGCTCCTCCTTTCGGTTTCCTTCCCGCCGCCAGGCGGAAGCGAAGAGCCGCGCTTCCCGCGCGCCGGGCCGGCCGGGGAGGGGCGGGCGGCGAGCTGGAGAAAGAGAAAGCGAGGGAGGCGGCGGCGGCGGCGGGAGGAGCGCGGGCCGGGCGCGGAAGGGTGCGCGGCTGGGTGGCGGTTCCGGCGCAGCCGGGGGCGGGGAAGGGGCGAGCGCGCGACCCCGCCGCCGCGCCGGCTGCGTGTGCCCCGCGCAGCTCCCGCTCCCGGAGCAGCCCCGCTAAAACAACAATAAAACCCACCGCACGCACACGCGCACACACGCACGCACACATACACACACAGAGCCTGGCCGGCGGGCGTTCACATCAACCGCGAGAAACAGGCTTCTGCAAGTGAGAGGAAAGAAAACTGGATATCCAGACAGACTGAGGGACAGCCCGCTTTCAGGCTCGACTTTGACCGCCTTTTCTTCTCGGGCCAAGAATTGTGACAGTGCAGAAATAGTAATTCAAAAAATATAGGACTACTCCCGGATTTTTTTTTTCCCAACTAAACACAAAAAGCGACACTAAAACAACCCTTGAGAAAATCCACAAATCTGTACCCGAGACACGTGAAGTCAGAGACCCAGGGTTCTGTTACAGACTCAAGATCTCTTTTATTTAATGCAATACAGTGCGATGGTATGTGACTTTGAAATGATGGGTTTTATTTGCTTGTCTTATTCGTTCCTTACACCCTTTCATACCCCAGGCACAATTTTCTTTCCTGTTTGTGGATTGTAAAGTGACTGTTTTACCCCTTTCATAATGTCATTTCTGCTTTACAGGTTGAGCTTTGGTGCTGGATTTCCAGAACTAATGCAAATATGTATTTTTTTTTAAATCTTTGACAACTTTAGTACATGTGACATACTTTTATGGTGAGAATCAGTGAATAACATCGTGAGTCCAAACAGTGCAGAATCTAGCATTTTCCCTGCTTCAACTCTCTAATTTCTCCTTCTGTCCCCTCAATGTAGGAAAAAAAATTACTGCAAATGATATTTACCTGGTAGCTCATTTTGTCTTCTTTAAGTATTCTTTTTGTCATTGTAAGGTCAAATTGTTGCATATTCTCATTAAAAATACACTTTTTAAGTGAGAGAAGTACTGTTTAGCTATGATTGATGTGTTGCAGTTTTAAAAATCGGTATTCATTTTGAAGTTTAGTTTTCCCCTCCTCCACCCCCTTGTTCCCAAAGTTGCCTTGCCCATGGAATTGTTAGCTCTCTCCCTGCTTCCCCCCACCATTTTTTTTTTTTTTAAAGATTATGATTAACTTCCTCCCACTCCTGTTAATACTTTTTCCTCCACCCCGCTATTTTTGCTCTAGGGTTTTTTTTCCCTCTAAGTCTGTGTGTGTGTGTGTGTCGTCTGTCTGTCTATCTCCCATTTCCCTTGTCCTCTGTTCGCCAGTATGTCTGGGACACATTTTAATGCACAATATCCCATCCATTAAGTTGTGATTGAATGTGAAGTGTGTGAGGACTTGGCAGCTTTCAGGTTGAAGGGGGCGGGGAAGCCAGTTTCGACTTTGACACAAGATGCCGAAGTGGCGTGATCAGAATTATTATTAGGGCTGTGAACATGGCCATCTTTTGCTCCTCTGGTTGGAAGAACTGCCATTGAACTTGAGACGGGACAGACAAGATCTCCAAGTCTTTTTTTTTTCCCCAAGTACAGTAGCTGGCAGGGAAAAGGCGCCAAAATACACAAGATTAACTCTGACTTTCTTTGAACGGGATCTTATAGCACCATCCTTGTAACTTTAATGTCCAACAGGCGGGAAAAAGTTAACTTTTGAACCTATACTGGAACAGACATTTAAATCAGCCTAAAATGGAATAAGTCCAGAAAGTCAGACATGCATGCTTATGTGGTTAGAAAAGAATGCACGTGTAAATAAGCAGGGTGCATGTGTGTATATGACTAAGGAGTTCAAGATTTAATCAAAATCAGCATTAGTGTGACTTTGGAGCGTATATATTCTATGGGGAAAAGAACTGTGAGGTGAAGAAGCTAACCTTTAAGCATCCTAAGTAAAAACTACAAAGAGTTGTGAAACATAAAACGTTGTGGTTTCCAGTTTTACATTTGAGGTTTGATGTTTTCATTTAATGGTATGAGAGATGGAGAAAGCTCCAGCGCTGAAAAGTCCCTATTAAATCATATGTGGGCAAAGGTCAAGCACTCCAACTCACTGATACAATATACTGCAAATTCCTGCCTAAGTGAGGGAAGCACAGGAAAAGTGCTTGGGCAATAAAAGTATTAGAACGGTAATTATCGTTGGTGGTTGGGACTGCATTCTTGTGCACTGGGAAAAGGTTTTTACTGGCCCTGATGAATTTTAAAGCCAAGAATTGTTGAAAGCTATTTTAATAGGAAATTGATTAGCTGAGTATCTCATACAATAAATGGTGACAGTTTCATTGTTTGATGTCCAAAATAAATTCCTTTTATTCTTTAGCAGACATAGGCATCCATTTAATTTTAATATTGTCAGACTGAGCAGCAGCATAATTTTGAGCAAATGTGATGTCACGAACATCTGTAACTTTGTTTTTGGAGTTTTTGACATTACACAATTTGACAATACTATTGCTTTGAAATTTATTATCTTGTGCTGTTAAAATATTTCAGATACATTCAGAGATAAAGTTTACTGAACATACATTTTGTATAGGACCAATTGCTTGTGTTTTCTTTTTGTAATTATGTAATTGTTTCATAAATTTTAATTTGAAAGTTTAAATATACAATTCTGTTGCTATGCATTGTTCTGATTTTGAAATAGAATAGTAGTTTCCAAAGGAAGAATTAGAGAAGGGGGTGCAGAAAGTTTGAGTTTCTCTTCAATGCACTTTTAACACTTTATACAGAATGTAAAGACTACTTAGCCATTTTGGACAGAGCTTTCTATACATCTCTTTAAAACCCATCTGTTTTCATATGTCACAAAGGCATGTGTAGATGGGTTACAAAAGCCAATTTACACATAGAAGTAAAATGATAGCATAGTTTTACTTTAAAGGTCAGCTATTTTGAAAAAGAGCAATAACTACGACTCTCACATTATCAGCAGAGAATGTGTGTGAGTGTATATAATCTTTGCAGTATTGTGAATAAAACGAGGCAACTATTACCTCGATTTTTGAGTTTAAAATAAATCATGCAAAAGTTACAGGGCAACTACTGACTTTGTAATCTGGGGAGCAAATGTTTTCCGAAGTTGAAAATCTCTGATGAACGAGAGAAGTGAAAACTGGCTAACCTTAATGGAGGAATCTGGCCCACTCAGTGTTCAGATTCAGAGTTGTAGCTTGTAAATGTGCCCAAAATGTAGACACTCTTAGTGGGACGGTATTTTTTTTTTAACAGTGGAGTACAGGCATTTCAGCAGCAACATTATTAACAGCATCATTTTTTCTCATTTAGTTTTGTCCTCAGGGGACACCAAACAGCTCCCCAAGGAAGGGAAAAAAGTCCAAGGTTATTTATTCATTTCAGTGAAAGGCAAAGGGCTGGCAATGGGGGTGGAGAAACTAACCACTTGTGTATACTCTAGTGGGGAAAAATTGCTACCCTAATTTTACAGTAGTAGTTTAAGGGCTGAGAGCTGGGCATGATTTTGCAATTCTCATCAAGTGCAGGCAATTTCAGTACTTGTTGGTTGTTTATATATGCATTTATGAGTGGATTTTTGGTGTTCCTGCTTGTGGATATAAATTTGTGTTTTCCAGGTTACACATGTATGATTTTTGTGGCTCATTTGGAAGAAGGAAAGGTCCCTGGTCATACTTGCAGTTTTGCAGGCCTGTTTTCTAGGGTCAGGAGGTCATCTGTCTCTTTTGTATTTAGTTTTTAAATATTGATATTGGCGATGCAGCCAGGGTGTGTGGAATTGTTGAGCCTTCTTGCAAATCACATGCAAGAGCTAAAAAAAAAATCCTCCTGTATATTGAAAATGACAGCTTTGTTAAGCTCCAAGAAACCTTTCCTGAAACCGCCCAGGATTTGCAACCTGTCGCTGCAGTTTCTTTAGAGAGGAAAAGGTTAAAAGAAAAACAAGATTAGGAGACATCTGAGATGTCAGACTTCTCTGTGGAAGTCAGTAGTGAAAGACTCAAATTGGGTAATATTGCTTATTTCCAAATATGATTGGGTTTTGAAAAATCTAATCATCTGAAGCACTGGCATTCCTTTTAGAAATCAATAAACTTTCTGGCAGTTAGAAAAGAAACTTTTTTCCCTATAAGGTAGCAGGGAATAGGTGATCTAGGTGGGAAATCTTTGGGAATACTGAAATATCAGATTGTCCTATTGCTGAGAGAGTCATTCACTTCTTTCCAGCTTCTCAGCCAGGTTTTTGGGGTGAATGAAAGTGGCCTGTCTTACCAGTGCTTTAACCCTTTCAGTGTGGAAGGAAAAGATGAGAGTTTAGGAGAGGTAAGTACCAAAGTCTGAGAAGTATCTGGCCCGTTTTGATACTATCAGAAGCTTTTCAGAGATATTTTAAAACCACTCATAATACCATGACACAATGCTGGAAAAAAGGCAAAGTGAATAAAATGCATGTACTTTCTCACTTCTTCCTCTCTATTCTACCCGGGATTTAAAAGATTGGCATTTCTCACACCAAAGATGGTGGCCAAGTGTTGTGCTGAGAGAAGCCAGACTTCCCATGCACCCAAATCACCAGTCCTTCATTAAAAAAGACTTCCTAGCCTTCTTCCTAGGAAGGCCTGCAGTGACCTTGGGTTTGGCTGGACAAGAGACAGTGTCTTGGGGGATGTCAGCCATCCCCCACCATGGCTCCAAGGCCTGAGAGGACAGTCAAAGCCACATAAACTGAATACCCCCATGAGCCCTCCCTTCCAGGATGTCTCTGTTGCTAATTCTTCACTCCTTTGTGGTACTCCTGGCCTCAACATTATTCCTTTCTCATTTTCCTTTTTCTTGGAAACAAATCAAACCCCCAAACTACCAAGCATTTTCAATGGTCATCAAAGTGCACCCAGCCATAAGCACCCTGCAAACGTGGAGCACCTGGAAGAGAAGTGAACCCCTAAGTGATGGGCCTGGGAGGCCCCAGCCACGTTCACTTCTCCAAGGTCTTACCTGGGTCTGACGCTGCTTCTTCGCCCCGGTGCTGCTGCAGCTTTTGTGGGCTCTTCTGTGTAATGGTTGTCAACTTTTCGTTTTTCTTTTTTAAGCTTGTGAGAAACTTTTGGATGCAACCTAGTTTTTGTGGCAAAAGGAAATGGTTTCTGTTGGGAAGGGAAACCAATAAGGGGAGGAGGGGTGGCGATGTCTGGAGACACTTGCCCAGGGCTCAGCACTGGGCCTCTTTTGCCAGGGGACAACGGCTGGTTCTGGGCTCTCTGGCTGAAAGGAGAGCTCTCTGGGTGCCAGGATTTCACTGGGGGTGGTGTGGTGAGGAGGGAGGGAAGAAGGGAGGGAGGGAGAGAAGGAGAGAGATGGGCATTGGATTTTTAAAGAGACCCGAAATAATGGCTTCTGTAAGAGTCCAGGCATTCAAAGAGGTGTGTTCAAGGATATGAGTGCATTCCTGCCAAGGGGAATGTCTTTTATGGTAAATTAACTCCAGTTAAATTGAATATTTGTTCAAAGGGAAACTCCAGTAGTTAAAGCTGGTATTATCAGTAGAGCTTCCCCGCCTCCTCCCCTCAGGATCTGGTGAGGGTGAGAAAAGGGATGCAGTGTAATGTGCAGTACAAAGTGATGCTTTGGATTTTTTTTTTTTTAAATCTAAGATGAGGTTGCCTAAAATTTCTGAGAGAGAAATGAGTATTTATTTGGATTAACCCCGACTGTCACCTCATTTCTTTCATCTTTAAAGACTGTCAACTTTATCCCAGCTTTTCAAAAAGAAGAAATGACCCGCACAAAGGAAATTAACGCTGTCAGAACGCTGACTAGAGGATTTGCTGGGCGGGGAACGGGGGAGCAGGGAGGCTGCTGCCGGAGGCGTGTGCCCGAAAGGGTTAACTCGCGGGGGTTCTCGCAATTTCCCCGACTCTACCTGTGTCCCCAGACCCACCGCCCCCCACTCCACGGCCTCCGAACTCCCCGCCCCCCAGCGCCTTTCTTCTTTGGGCCCTTGGTTTACGGGGGCTGCAGCTGGTAGACTTGGCAAGCTCGCCTCATTAAGAGCGCTCTTTGAAAACGGACTGTGTTTGAGCATTTCCCTAATGAGGACAGGACGGGGTTAAAAAGTGACCATTTCATGGTTGACTTGAACCTGCCTACTTTTCTTGATGTGTCGTTGTGAAATGCTTGATGTGGCTAACTCCCACTTGGGGAAGGAAAAAGTCACTGGTTCCTTCAGGTCCGCTGGGGGAGGGAAGGGGGGACGGTGGGCAGAAGCGGGAGAGTAGAGACAGAGAGAGAGAAGAAAGTTGAGGGAAAAAAATCAAGAGGCAAGAAGACGGGGGAATCAGCGGCCAGCCGGGAGACACACCAACGCCACCGTCGGAAGCGGAGGCGGCCTCCCCCCGGGGACCAGCCGGCGGAGGCCCGGTCCAGGCCCCAGCCGCCCCCGGCAGCCCCCTGCTAGGGAGACGCGGAGCCCCAGGCACTCACTTTTCCTCTCTCCATTGTCTGAGCAGACTTTGCTTCCACCTCTTCCCCACCCACCCCGAGCAGAAAACCGGATTTGGGGGGCGGGGTGTGTGTGTGTGTGTGTGCGCGAAGAAAGGGTGCAAGGCAGGCCGCCTCCCTCCAACTCCCGGGAATCAAGTTCATTCACTCGGGGCCTGCCCCTCGCAGCCGGGGTGGGGGCGGGGCGCGTCGCGGGAGTGCGGCGGGCGCGGGTGGCGAGCGGCTCCCGGCCGGCCGCCTCTGGAGGGCCTAACGGCACACGCACCCCGCGCGCGCGCCCGCCCGCCCCGCAGCCCCGGGCGCGCCGCGGCCCCGCCCTGCCTGCACCCCGGCGGGGAGGGAGCCGCTTTCGGCCGGCGTCGCGGGCCCCGGGGGGTGGGGATTGGGAGCGAGCCAGCGGGGCTGCAGGAGGAGGAGGAGGGAGCAGGAGGCGGCGGCGGCGGCGGCTCGGCCGGGTCCTCCCGCTCCGAGCGAGGCCACGTGCACGGGGCACCCCCAGGGAGGGCGGCAAACCGCGGGGAAGCGCCTCGCGCCGCAAGTGCCCAGGGCGCCGGGCCGCGGTGGGGAGGACCCGGCGCCCCCTCCCCGCCCGCGAGCGCGGGCTCCGGGAGGGGGAGCCGGGGGCTGGGCGCGGCGCCCCCCCTTGTCCGCGCCGGCGCGCCCCAACTACTTGAGCCCAAGTTCGCTCAGGCCTCCGCCTCCTCGGCTCCCCCTCCTCCTTCAGCCGCGGGCTCGGCGGACCGCGCCCGCCCCGGGTGCGAGTGTCGGCGTCCCAGCCGCGGCCCGGGGGCGGCCGGAGTGTGAGGGAATTTTCCATTGGTTCCTTTCTCGGGCCCAGACCGGTTCAGTGCTCTCCCACTCGGATGTTCATGCGGCTTAAAGAGTCGCAGCGAGCACCGAAATACCTCTTCCAGGGCGGGTTTTCGGGGGTGTGTATGTGTGTGTGGTGGTGTGGGGAGGGTGGCGGAAAGAAGAGCTATTTTGGAAAAAAAAAAAAAAGTCATGGTTCTGTCGCACCGGTAGGATACCTTTAACAAATTCAACAAATGAGAGAGAGAGGGAGAGAGAGAGGAGAGAGAAGGAGGAGGAGGAGGAAGGTGGGGGGCGGGGTGTGTGGAGAGGCTGGTGCAAAAGGAATGCGCGTTTGCAGGAGGAGGAGTAAAGCGATGATTGTGTAATTAAATAATAAAACAATCCTTAAGTCTGATTTGGAGAGAGCTCCAGCGGGGTCCAGAGGGTGGAACCGGTGAATTTTTCAACTTCCAAGTTTTGCAACGAAAGAAAGCGAGAGAGGGAGGGGAAAAAAGAGCCCAGAGCAGAAAAGAGAGGAGTTTGGAGCTGAGCGGGAGAGCGGGATTTATCGAGTGGAATTTTTCAGGAGATCGTTTCGATCCCCCTGGGCTCTGGGCAGCGGCGGCAAGAGCAGCCTCCTCGCTCGGCCGGGTCAGACGCGGGGCGAGGCGGGCGGGCGGCCGGGCGCGGAGGAGCCGGCACGGGAGGCGGCGGCTGCTGCAGCCGGGGACCGCGCGCCGCGAGCCTCTTCCGCCCGGGAGATCTGCGCTCGCACCCCCTCCCTCACCCCGGCCTCTCCCTGCTCCCCCACCCCACCCCGCCCCCACCCGGCCCTCTCCCGCGCGCGCCCCGCCACCCGCGCGCACTCGCTCACGCTCCCCCTCGCGCACACACATGGTCGGCTCGCGGCAAAGTTTCGCCTGCGATCGCCACTCCGGGATCCTGCCGCAGTGCTTGGGGCTGTAACCTTGAACTTTCCCAGCGCGGTGACACATTCTCCTCGCTCTCTCTCCCGCCCGCCCTCCTGCGCCCCCCTCCCCGCCTTTTTTAAAAAAGCATTTCACCACCAACCACCACCCCAATCCAACCCACACCGAACCTTCGCGCACCCCCTAGCCCCCAACAACAACAACAACTGCAAAGCAGAAAACAAATCCCCAAACCCAGGCGAAAAGCAGCCAACACCGGCGGCGGCGGCAGCGGCCTCGGCAAGCACGGCCAGCGCGCTCGGACTGCAAGAGGGTTAAAAGTGTAGATTGGATTTCACCCCGGGAAATCCAGCACGCCGAGTGAACTTGAATCTTTGGCTATTTAAGGAGGACTGGGTTTGTTGTGAAGTTGCGGTGATCCAGCGCAGAGCCCCGTCCTGATTGATCGCATCGCGGGGCTCAGATGACTGTAAAATGAATAGATGAAATTCTTGCTTCTCGAAGATTTTCTTGGGCATCTCCGGGAAAGTGCGTTTTAAGGCGAAGTCATGATGTATTCTCCCATCTGTCTCACTCAGGTACATGTCTCGGTCGCTTTCTCGAGCTTTCTCTATGGCCCGAAATGCCTTTGTTTTGTTTTGTTGCTCTCATCTTGCGGACAGTTAAAGGCGTTAGTTAACCTCCGCACATCCCAGTCCCTCGGAGAAGTGGCCCGGAGTTGCGGCGGGCTTTGCGGGGCGGCGTGGGAGACAGAGCACGGCCCCTCGCCCACGGCCACCGCGCGCGCCCAGCCCCGCGCCCTGGGCACAGAGAGCGGGCGCCCGGCCAGGCCAGGCCGCCGGGGGTGGGCAGGGCCGGGGCCCACAAGTGCGAGTCCCCGCGCGGCCCCCCGGTTGCCGGCCGCGGCGCGGCACCCCCGCCCAGGGTGCCTGCCGCCCCTCTCGGCAGCTGGCGTGCTGAGGCGGACCGGGCTTTAGAGGACTTTAGGGGGACTGAGCTCCTGAAAACAGCCGGCGAACTTGGGCTGGAGGACGCTAGCACGAGTCTGTGTGGGCGCCTCTGGACTCCGCTGCAGGCGGTGGGCGGGCGACAGGGCGAGTCGGAGGTTGCGGTCGGGGGACCCATTCCTTCGCATTATTTGGGGATCTGCAACCCTGGTCCTTAGTAACCCGCCACACTTTGGGGTTTCCAGAGACCGCACCACAAAGGCGGTCTTTACGTTGACACAAGTTAGTTGGTCGTGGTGAATGTTAAGGAGTTTGAGAACATGTTCATTTTGTGGAGACCTGTTCGTTTGGCGATATCTGGGCGTAGCTCGTAAGGCATTAAGTAATGCTGGAAAAGTAAGGTCATTTATCTTTTTTTACTTTGAAAATTGTCCTAAGACCATAGGAGCAGTGTTATGACATAAAACACACTGGCTTTATACTTTTTTAAAAACACGGTTTATATCATTTTAAACCAGACGGTTAAATGGAAAAGTGGCAAGACCGAACGGACTTACCTGGGGGCAGTTTTCATCTTTGCCCAGCGAACTAACCAGCTGACAAACTATCTATCTTAGCCCAGAATTGTTAGTTGAAGCAGTATTTTAAACCTCTAAAGGTATGGAACAGTTTACTTCAGCTTTCAAGAGGATGTGTCACGATTGGTAATTGATAACCATTTTCCTTGACATTCACATAAAAAGTAATCATTTAAAGAAGTGCCCGCTACTCTTGGGCGTATTAAAAATTTTTAAAAATCTAATATTACGATGATGCATTTTTCTAATGGACAAATAATTAAGATTTCAATTGTGTGACAATTAGAAGCCATTGTGATTCAAAAGGACTGAGGCATTCATAAATTGTGAATGAAGATGAAAACAATGATAAGGCTTATTCAGTGATTGGATACAGTCCTGTAGCTTTTTGGCTGACACATTTTTTATTGTTTATATTTTGTTTGGCATCTCAGTATGATTAACTTAGATATGGCTATTTTCAGCAAGTAAACATGCACTTTAATTTAACAAAACTGGGAAAATGAGTTGCTGAGCTATTTGTATTTTAAAAGCCATGGCTGATAATAACCAATAAATATGGTGAAACTGTTTCAGGTATAAGGAATTGTCCTTAGTTGTAAAAATTACCTTTAATATTACCAATCGGCTGGATATATTTTTCTCTCTTGCTGGTACACCATGTCTATTTGATATTATTTTTACATTGGGATCAAATAAAACAAACTGAAGTGAGCTTTTCACTTACAAAGTACTGCATCACTTATTCTCACCTGTAAAGGAGTGAATAATTGTGCATTTTCTATATTGATATTTCCAGCATCAACAATCCAGAAACACTATTAGTGATGAATTATATTGCATTTTTAGTTTCCTGTAAGTATATATTGAAAAGTCACCGGTTTTATCGTAATGTGTGTAAGTTAAAAATAATATTGTAGCATTGGAACATACGGAATGTTAGCATATATAGCATAATCATTCAGCTATCACATTAGCGTTCACGAGTACGTACTTACCAACACTAATTCATGATGACTAACCTTCTCTACTATTTTAATAACATAAATCTAGGCTGATGTATTAAAGCCGTTTTGGGGATTTAAGGCCTATGCCAGAGAAGGAATTTTAGCTTAAGAATTTTTACTTAACTAATATCTATGTGACTTTATAGGTATTGTAGGTGTTGCACAAGTGAGGCCGCATTAATAGTGTTACTTTTGTATCAAATCAGTAGTTTAGTTTTGTATCACAAGAGCCTAATAACTGTAGCAAAACATGTTTAAGGACATATAAATACAAAACAGAGTAACATTCTTAATTTGTTGAAAGCTTTAAAAAAGTATCTCAGTTGTTGCAATAAGGTACCTATGTTTTAGAAAGAAGCTACCCTAAACGTTGATATTTAGCAAAATAGTATGCTGCAGTAGTATCATTACATCAATATAAATCAGTATTTCTACATCAGTATACACCAGAAGTAAAAGGAAAATTAAAAACCATCATATATGGTTTAAAATTTGTTTAAAAATAATGTAAACTCTTAATAATGTAACTTTCAACTGGCATGATGGCACTGAATTTTTTTTCTTCTTTTGTTGTTTTTTAAGTTCTTTAGGTGCATTTTTTCTTGGTTTATATAGCAATGCTCCAAGAACACTTAGCATTTACTCTTCCACCTCTGTATTGGTCTGATTATCCATCTTTTTCATAGAAACCATTGTTTCCATGAAGAAAAATAAATATGCTTAGTGGAATTAAGACTCATTACTTTTATATTCAAAATACGTAAATATATTCAAATATATTTGTAACTTGGTTGTGTACTTTGTCAGTTTAGTTCAACTAAAGGAAGTTTTAAAAAAGAAAGAACTACTGAACAGCAGTGCATTTTAATAAAAATTCTGAAAGAGCAAGGTTGCATATTACCCTAGTATAGATCCCTTTGATTTTAAATCACTTAGGTATCTTGCTTTTTTAAAAAATATAATTCTCATAATTGTTTACTGTTATTGTAGTAATCCATCAGTTAGGACATTTGAATATTTTAATCATTTTTTTTTTTTTTTGATGAGGACACTTACTATGCTCCATGTTCATGTCATTCATGATCTTAAGAATATATTGCTACTCAGCATTAGAAAACAGTCATATTTGGGAGATGACATTTAGGCATATTAATGTGGAAATATATGTGACTTATAGCAAATCTCTACTTACAATCATTTTGGGCAGATGTGTCCCCTAAGTTGTCAAATAAGCATTTCACTTAAAAGGAATTCATATAATAGGAGAGACCTGAAAGGTATTAATAAGGCAAAATTAGTAGCCTGAGAAAGTTTGCCACTTGTATTTATCAATTTTAAAAATATATGTTTTAAAACAATATTTGGCAACATTGATAGCAAAGTCAAGACAACCTTTAAAATCTACATTGTGTGCATTTGCACACAAAATTTCCAAATTCAACCTTCAAATTTGCATTCTGGCTGTTTAAAATAGTTTATTACAATTTTGGAATTTGTTGCTTGATAGATGATGTTTATGGTCAAATATTGAAACTCAAACAAATTTAATCAAAACTATGTTTGATGTCTTTATAAGAAAATGAAATGTCACTGAACATAGTACTTAACGACATAAGTACTTAAGTGTTACTGCATTGCTCAATATCTGTTAAAATAATATTGCATTTTTAAAAGGATGACAAGGATAAAATGAGGCAGAGCCCATACCACCGCTGCCCCATATATTCTTTACATTGTCAGGTTTTTAGTTTATGAGTGCATATATGTATATTTTCAGTGATGTCAATAAATCATAGTACAAGTCAGATTATAGGAAGTGAGTTCCCCAAGCACATTTAAGTCCACATTTCCTTGAGCAGGCTTTCCTTTTGCATATATTTCTAAAGAGGATAAACAAAGTTTTTGTAGTTACAGTGAAAGCTAAAAGCATGGCATCAGAAAGTGTATGGAGATAGGAGGTCTTATCATGGGCTGTGGTTGCTGTGAGCAGGGCTGCCTTCCCACACAAAGAACAGATTGTGGTTTAACTCTTTCCATGGCCTAGTTTAATGTGCTCACATAGTAACTGAATTGTTCAAATCTCTGCTGGAAACTACTGATCAGTTTAATGATTTCCTCTATGGCAATGGTTATGCCTCATGCTGTGATGTAATCATCTGCATTCTATATTGTTATAAAATTTTGATTCATATTTATTCTGCTGTAGGAACGTTTTATAGTAATACGTTAGAACACTTGATAACTACATTATTGATTGGATGGGCCATGCACCTCTTCTGTATCTGAACTGCAAACTGCTAACATGTTGCAGCCTTTAGCATTAAAACTTTGAATTTCATCTTAAAATGCATTCATAGCTATATGGAATTTTTTTGACCCCTTCTTTGTTAGAGAGTCATTAGTTGTACTTTCATCACCTTTACCTAATGGAATTAATCAGTCTGCTGGTTAAATAGAATTTATTCCACATAATTCAGGGTAACTAACATGAGTATGTAAATACTAACTTGGGATACAATCAGTTAGAGAAAGTTATTTTGTGGTTGGGATGTCAATATAGTCAGTATGATCGTTAAAGTGGTCCAGTGGAAGTTTTCATTCGATTCAGATCTTGATTTATTGCATACATACGGTGTGCCTGCACAGGACTTTAAACTCTTTCTCTGAACAGTAATAGGACTAAGCTTATAAGACAGGTTTTACCTAGGTCAGGAAGTAATGAAACACTGACTGTATTCGGAAGTAACTTGAAATATCTGTAGGTAAAGATTATCTGCCATTCCTCACTGTCTTTCCCCCAACCCTGCCCTTAAAAAGAGGCTTGGATGAAACAGGCAGGAAAAATACAGGAGCCTAATGGTAAACCACTTAATTCGAAAGATGGGTACTATATAATCTATACACACGTGGATTCATAAGCACATGCATGTGTACACTCACAGCTCTATCCGAGAATTCATCTACATGGCAAAAAAATTGTATGGATTCCGCAAAAGCAGTAACTGACCAGCAGTACACTCCTGGTGTCACCCTGCCACAGCATGCAGAGACACAAAGAATGTAAAGTTGGTGCCAAGTTGCCATTTTTCATTGTTCACCTCAGATTGATTTTTAAGGGGTTTAGAATAATTGCCATACTCATGTGATCAGTTAACAAATTAACTGACTCTGTGGGGCTTCATATTCTATAGGGAAGCTGCTGGAAGAACATTCATGTAATTTTTGTTTTCAACTTTGAAAACTTCTATTTAAAAATGCAAGAGTGTGTGAGAGAGAGAGAGAGAGAGAGAGAGAATTGGGAGCTGGTGTTATTGGTGCAGGGAGAGAATGCACTGCTCAAAGTATGGAAACCTTCTGTTCAGGACACCGATACGACAAGCTGTGTCCTTTGCCCACTTTCCCTCACTGTATACCGGTTTCTCTAGTTACCACTCTTGGAATGGTGCTGTTTCAGTGTTGGAATGTTGGACGTTTGATAAGAAAATGGATCAAGTTTAATGGCGCATGCTCTTTGTGCCACCAGCAGCCTCTTGCTGAGAGCATGCTCCAAAAGCGGGAACTGTGTGGCATTACACTGAGCATCTATATGCTTTGTGTTTCTGTGCCACAGAGAAGAGAAATGAACTGTGGCATCGCTCCTGCCTTCTGAACAGCTCTGCTTCGGTTAAAAAAAAAATCTCACTGTGTTCTTTGTAAAATGGTACTGCATAGTGTTAGTTGGTCAATCAAATATTTAAATATTAGATGCCAAGCACCTTGGTTGCATATGTTTTAAAGAATGTAGAATGCATGGCATTGGGGTGGGAATGAGGGGGATGGGGCCAGAGTGTAAATACAAAATATAAACCTTATTTTCTTTGTAGGAGGGAGAATTGACCTGTGAATTTTGGTGGAAAGGGGGCAGCTTGGCATACTTTATTTTCTTGTCCTGCTGTTTTGATAATTTTAAATAAGGAAAGAATGCTGTTTTCATGCATAACTTTTTGTACTGAATTGGGAATGGATTGCGGTCTTATTTTTTGAGCTTTTAAAAATTAAACTGACTATGCACATCTTTTTCCCTCCCTCATCTTCCACAGGATGAATTTCACCCATTCATCGAGGCACTTCTTCCACATGTCCGTGCAATCGCCTATACTTGGTTCAACCTGCAGGCTCGAAAACGCAAGTACTTTAAAAAGCATGAGAAGCGAATGTCAAAGGATGAAGAAAGAGCAGTCAAAGATGAGCTTCTCAGTGAAAAGCCTGAAATCAAACAGAAGTGGGCATCCAGGCTCCTGGCCAAACTACGCAAAGATATTCGCCAGGAGTATCGAGAGGACTTTGTGCTCACCGTGACTGGCAAGAAGCACCCGTGCTGTGTCTTATCCAATCCCGACCAGAAGGGTAAGATTAGGAGAATCGACTGCCTGCGACAGGCAGACAAAGTCTGGCGTCTGGATCTAGTCATGGTGATCCTGTTCAAAGGCATCCCCTTGGAAAGTACCGATGGAGAGCGGCTCATGAAATCCCCACATTGCACAAACCCAGCACTTTGTGTCCAGCCACATCATATCACAGTATCAGTTAAGGAGCTTGATTTGTTTTTGGCATACTACGTGCAGGAGCAAGGTAGGAGCAGATTGTTCTTTCTTCTAGCACGGCAAACACTGCCCATAAACCTCTGTGTATGGAATATCTGGCTTGGCTTGGGTTAGATGGTCCTCGAGGCCCCTAGGTCTCCACCCTCTCTGGGTACAGTGGTGTGCCCACTTTCACTCACATGTTCACTGCCATGTGCGAGCCATGTAAATAGACACAGAGCTTTCATACCTGGATAGGCTTGGATATTTATAGAAAGACCACAAAGAGATGCGTTTTCAAGTGTCTTTGAAATAATATACTTTTTTAAGGACAGAGTAATCTAAAAATACAGTTTATTGCATTTCCTTTCTGTCCTAGGCTGCATTTCTTACATCTAGTCATCTTTTCCGGATTTGAAAATGTAACTTTATTTATGAATAGTCAAACTACTTTTTAATAATCTTTCTATTAGCCTCTTAATTAATGAAGTAGAAGAACTTTGTTCATGAATCTAGTGCTATTGCACTGAAAATAGAATTAACATTTACTACTACAAAATGCTTAAGATAGCCAATATCAGAAACTGTATCTTACGTGGACTTAGATTTAATTTTAATAGTTCTACCAGTACCAACTTTTGATTGTGCAGTATTAGATGTAGATTAAATGGAATTTAGTTCTTGTTTAATTATTTATAGTATTTTCCCAGAGTGGCTTGGGAACACTTAATATTTTTAGTTTACTTGAATGTAAATTCATGAAACTTACTGAGGAGGAAAGCCGCAGCTCTCCTTACAGAACAAAAACAGAAAGTGGACTGGTTATACTGGTTTAAAATAAATCTCAAAAAGAATGCAGAAACCACATGCTATACCTATTATTTAAAAAACTTGATAAAGAGAGTAGTATAAATGTTGCCTGAATAATTAAAAATAGGCAATACTGCTGAGTGTGAGTTAATAAAATGTTTATTTATTATTTTTATTTTTCTTAATATATTTTCCTTAAGTAGGTGAAAATTTCTTTTCTTCAAATAAATGTGTCAGGATATAGATGTCTTTGCATTAGCAACAGTCCATAGTAAAACATCATTTAAAAAAGCAACATACCAAAAGTGGACTGAAGTTTGAGCTGCCACAGATGGTGGGTCATTTCCGAACTTGGCCTGGTGGGAGGGAAAATGTCCTGCAGATAGCCAGGTGGCAGACGGTTATCTGATGTTCGTTATATAAATGTGGGATTTAATAAATTGCTATTAACTTTGTTATCATCCAAAAAAATAAAATATCAAAATTACTCTTTTGACTCAGAAATCTAGGTACTT
Organism: Lepilemur ruficaudatus; assembly: GCA_963574885.1. Taxonomy (NCBI): domain Eukaryota; kingdom Metazoa; phylum Chordata; class Mammalia; order Primates; family Lepilemuridae; genus Lepilemur; species Lepilemur ruficaudatus. Next base: position 43,007 of record CAUYRT010069373.1, on the reverse strand, counting down.
AGTATGTGCCTTTTATCTTGAGATTTCCTTGATATAGTTTTAGAGATATACTTAAATGTCATTTTATAATTTTTAGTCTGATTTTGAATAATGATGTTGGACATCACACATTTGGAAATATTACATTTTCTTTAAAAAAAGAAATGTTGCATTTACTATTTCCACACATTTAAGAATTAAAGTCCAAATAATGATGATTTGAGAAAAATATATTTTGATCCTGTGTGTCCTAAAATTAAAGCTTGTTAACACATGACACTAAATTTGATTGACAGCTGTCTAGGAGGTGACATTTTAAGGTGGGCTGTATATATGTGTTGGATTGACTATAAACGTTTTGTAACCGTGTTGTGAAAGTCAAGGCTGGAAGTAAAGTTTTTAAAAGTGGGTCATGTAACTTTTTAGTGCAGAGAGGGAAGATTTGCAATCACCTCACTGCCGCTCACATTTTAACTTGCTTGAAGGCTAGTTTTTGAGATGTGCATGCATGCACATTTACTCCTGGGGCAGGCCGCCAACTCTCTTCGTTTTGGTGAACTGACAATAAAGAACGTATCTTTTGGATTTGCGAAGATAGTTTGAAAAAAGAGCAAAATGCATAAATGCCTTCTGCATTGCACCATCGGTCATGATAATTACAAAGTTTTAAGCAACTCGCGGAGACCGTATTTTCAGATAAAACATTGATTTTTCTGTTGTTTCCACAGTCTCTATTGTAAGAACCTATCTATATTTTACCTTGTATGTCTAATTTGTATCCTCTGTTACCTGCAAGTGCAACATCTTCTCCTAACATCTGTTGACTCTTTCTTTGAAAAAGTCACATCGGGATGCTTTTGTGTTTTCTCTTTTTCAAAATTAATGCCTTTTTTTTGTCAAGGGTAGGTTAATTATGGCATTTTGCAGTGCAGTTGATTAAAGAAGGCAGTTTTAAAAGATAGGTCTGTAGTCAATGAAGGCTGCATATCTCACATCATGACTTTTTATTCATCCTCTAAGTATATGATAATCCACTTAAGTCTGTTTTATAAATCAGGTAAAGAAGTATAAAGAAAAACATGAAAAAAAATTTGAAAAGAAAAATGTAATATTTGCAACAGAATGAACAACAAATTTACCTTTTCCCCCTTTTTTCTCTTTCTCCCCACTTGTAAATGACTGGGAGAAAAACATGAGAAAGAACAGAGAGAATGCCAAAGATGGTTGCCACTGGCACCAGGATTGGCATCAGACCCTCTTTGTTTAGCTCAGGATGCCTGTGATTTGTTAGTTGGCATCCGCATTGCAGTGTGGAGTGATGTTACAATATATTGACAATTTCCAGATCTAGAAATGTCAATAGTCCTCTTGGTTATTTATACAAGATCACATACTGCATCTCTTCTGGAGGATGAAATAAAGACCAACATATAATAAGGGCCCATTGTTGACCAACTTCCTGTGCTTTTCTTTTTCCCTCTTTCTCTTTTGGTTCAACCCACACTTTTTTTTTCCTTCTTCATGCCCAGCAGCCTCATCTTTTCTGAAATGTGGAAAGAGTTACTAGAGCTTTGACACAAACTGTAGTGCTACACATGCATCTGATATGGTTTTGGGAAAAATTTATGCATTTTGAAATAATTTTTGATCCATAGTTCCTTAGACTTGTGCTTCACATGGCCGCAAGGCAGTATGTTCTTTAAAGGTAAATCTCTTTGTTGTTCAGCTTCTTCTATGCATATGGTCTGGTTGACCGCAATTTAATCCATTTTAATATTTCCTTACATTAGCAAAGGGTCCTGTTCAACATAGTTGTTTCTAAAATTACCTGCTCTCCCCCACTTTACCTAAAATGTACACATCATTTGGGACTAACCGGGTTTAAATCCATAAAATCATTTGACGTTATTGATTCAGAGGGCTGCGCTTCGGCTGTTTCGTTGCTACAAGAACCGCCATTTTGTTTGTGAAGTGCCAGGCGAGGGGGAAAAAAAAGGCAGACACTGTGTTTGATGCCAATAATGGTTGCCAGTGGCACCGAGGTTGGCATCAGACCCTCTTTGTCTAGTTGCTGAATGCCTTTGATTCGTTGGTTGGCATCCGCATTGCAGTGGGCACACTGGAAAGTTTTTGACAATCCCTGAATGAAAGCTGCTTGCTTGTTTGCTGCAGCAAACCTTAGTTAATATAAAACCTTTTCTTTTTTTAGGGTTTTTTTTTTTAAAAAAAGATTGTGACAGATTAAAGAAAAAATAGCTCTAAAGTGGTCTCCATTTTCCCAAAGATATTAAAGATGTCCAATGATTCTTGGGCAGGTGGTACCTATTCCCCATATTGTCTTTGTTATTGCATTCATGAAAGCAAAACAAAACAAAGCAAAACAACAACCAGGCAAGGCTTGCACAACACACCTTCCTGGGACATAAGTGTCCTGTAGGATGCAGGGTGTACTATGACAAGTGTGTGGAGGACAAACCGAATGTGGTGCTATGTAAGGCATTCGTTATGACTGACTGTTGCTTTCAATCACATCACTGCTTATTTATCATGCAATTTCTAGTCCCTTCAGTTTCCGCACTTCCAGATTTTATAGTAACAAGTTGAGAGGGCCTCACTTTTCTCTCTGGTTAGTAATGTGTAACAGGGTAAATGTCAAAAAAAAAAAAAAGAAAAGAAGAGAAGAGAAACGCTGAAAGAGGAAACCTATGTGTTAAGGTGTGCTATAAATCAGTCATTCCAGAATTTCTCAATTCTGCATCAAAACGTTGCCAGATTTTCAGTGCACAATTCTGTGCACTGGGAAAACCAACCAAAAAGCTAAGATAATTTTGGTTGAAGTTTCCTAGATAGTTAGCATTAATAGTGCTTTCTGGTTAACCACCGTTATCTCGTTAATTAATAAGAAGGATTAGCAGTTCTACCCAAAGGGCTGCACAGAAGGAAGTCTGGCCTATGGGAGGCCTTGAGTCGCCAGACTGTGTCCTGTCTGAAGGAGAAAAAGGCAGGGGGTGGTGGTGGGGGACGACTGGCCTTTCTCTGAGGCAGACAAGGGTTTTAGAGAAAAAGAGAGGTCACAACACACCAAGAAGTTTAAAGATCTCAAGAGATAGTAACTGTTGTCATGTATTTAACAGATTAGAGTTTAAACTAAGTCAGCCTGACTGATTTTTGGACTGTAGTTTGTACTCTTATTAAACATGCTTCGGAGTGCTAAAAAAGAGAGTCCAGAAACCTCATCGCTATCCTGCAAAAGTAGTTTCCCTTAGCTGTATTGAACCCTTAAAATTGTGGTCTATTTTTGGATGGCAACTTTTGTTGCTTTATTGTTAAATGTTATAATAACTGAAGTACAATTTGAAGTTGCAAAAAATGTGACTTGTTTATAGGGGAAGTTGTAACGATTATTTTGTTTTTGAAATAGAAGCCTTCCTGGTTGTCACATATCATTAGTGAGGAAGCAAATGCTGAGACTTATTTTCCTCCTTTAGTTACTGAGTTTCAGAATCCTTTTGGGTAACAATTACTTCTTTATGAAAAGCTTAAGTAGATAATTGTTTGCAAGTTGACAGTGTATTTAACATTTTAATAAATTTCACTTCATTTGCAGGTATTTCCCATTGTGGGAAAAAAATAAGCTTTCATAACTTATTAAAATGAGGCTGCTGTCTAGGATAATTTGGTGTGCTTGCATTGCGAAATGCTCTGAGAGCATAAAGTTTGTGCGCAGGAAAAATACTTGGTATGCGTGTTTGATTTAGGGGAACACTGTTAAGTTTTCCCGTCTACCATCCTGTCCTTGACTGAACTCATGAACTCTAGTGCACATTTGTTTGCATTCTGGCTTGTACACAATTCGCAAGATAAAGAAGGGCTCTTATTGGCATGTCTTGCTTCTAGGCTTAATGAGACCTTTGTGGGAACATATATTGTAAGATAAGATACTTAGCAATTTTCTCACTGATAAGAGGAAAACACAGTCTCAGGGACTAGAAGTTCATTCTCTATGCCATGAGGTCCCTGCCACAAGATAGCTTTGTCAGACGACTTAAGAGTTAAACTCTGAGGCCCCAGTTACCAGCTGGGGAAGCTTGGCATCTGTGTTCCGATATGGCAAACTAAGCTCTTGCATTGCTGTTAATATGATCTCATTTTTCAAAGGGAAAGGGGGAGGAGTGGGGAAGGGGGGAAGAGAACGCTCATTTGTTCCATCAATTATCATTTTCAAATATTTAAAAAAATATATAGTGCCCATTTTCCAGAGGCAGCACAGGTTAGTAAAATACCCTACTGACAGCATTGGGCATCCTTCCTCCGCATATACACAGCACTACAAATATTGTAATAAAAATATTTAATTAGATTATGTGTTTGAATTTGCAGATTTAGTGCACTCTGTCTCTTGTGTGGTAAAATAATTCCAAATAACTCCGTATGTATAAGAACCAAAATAATGTTCATTGTTCAGGAATCATGGTAATGTGGAGAGACTGTGCATTGCTGAGACAGGAGATGATGTTCGAGCCCCCTGAAGGATGGTTTCCTGATAGACACAGTTATAGCATATTTGCCTGGAAACTTAGAGCTAGGCAGAAGCCACTTAGAGAGGCCACCTATTGCCATGGCTTTAGTTCTTTAAAGTTTCTAATTTCTAAAATGGTACACAAGAAAAACATCCAAACATAAAGGTCATATAGAGTTATAATAGATTTGGTAGGATTTTTTTAAATTTACTTACTTTCCCCAAAATTTGGAATTTAGGAGGAACTTTAACTTTAAGAAAGTTAAACTTTTCATCTTCCATTAACTTTGGCACTATAACTTGAAAGAATAATCCAAGATATCCAACTTAGGAAGGTCTTTCTCCTCATAAGCTTTCATTCTGCTAGATTAAGCTGAAAAACTAAACCCATAAGTTTAAAAACTCTGTTTGTTTTATGACACTCATACTCTTGTCATTACTGCTGACCAATTAGAATTTCCGCACCTGAAGAGGGAGGGACCCAGTGGAAGGCTGAGTCAGAATTCTCTGGAATTCTTAAAAATTAAGATAAGTTAGTTTTCATTTCTGCCATCAACACTGACTTATAGACAAAGGAATAATAATTGCTTCGTTTGAAGCTTCAGGTTTGCAGAGAGTGGAAATAGCCCATGAAACACTCATTAAAATAGGCAATTACTAAATATCTGAAAATTATGGGTAAAATCAAGGGTGATCCCTTGCTTTGAAACTAGCTTTTGGGGTAAATGTTTCTCTGTAGTTTATGAAAGAATAGCATTTTCCAGTTTGAAGTTTATGAAAGTAGAACTTGCAACACTAAAGGAGTTTTTCTGTATATATACTAAGGCAGAGCGAATGATTAGCCAATGTAATGTTCAAAGCAAGTTTTGCAACTTTTCCCCTTCCATCCTTGTGGAGGAGGAATAATTTTAGAAATCTCAAGGACTAGCAGTTATGCGATCGGAAACTCGAGTTATTACGGCTGCATGCCTCAGTGCCAAGCATAGCAAGAAGAGACGCTTCCTCTTGATCAGGCTCGCTTTTCTGTGGCAACATGGTATGTCATCTCATTTTAAAGTAAATTCTTAGGTCCTTGAACTCTAATTATGTGATGTGGTTAATTTAACTGAATTCAGTTGTTAGGATTTGGCATAGGGAATAAATCATCAAACTGCAGAGAACTTGTGAAAAGTTAAAAGTGTGTGTAGTAAGGAGTGAGTCTGTGGGATTAGCTTATATTAGACTGAACGTTACAGGATGTAAAACTAATGGGACTTGAATGGTTGGGCTTTTTGGTTATATTATTCAGAAAATTGGAAGAAATGGCTACCAATTAACCAATGAGGTGGAAAGACCTTGAGGCTGAATTGAAGGCCACACATAAAAAAATAAAAATCCTCAAAATGTAAATGAAACAATGTTCTAAAATGGGAAAGCAAACTATTCATGTGCATAAATATATTGTTTATAATAAAACACTTAAATACACATAGTCTCTCTCTTTATGATGATGGTTTAAGCAGGACAACATTGATGACTCACAGACAAATTAAAGAACTCTGAACAAGGACTGTATAATTGAAAATATGGGGTGATGGATGGAGTAACTTCACTATCAAAAGTTGCCTGGAGGTTGTATATTTTCAGAATCCCATTTTAAGGCAGTTCAGAGCATGTAGTAAGTTATTGATGAAGCACAAATCAGTCGAAAATGGAATTTGTTTAAACAAGTGCAAAATAAAATAAGAATTGCCTTTGAGGAAAGAATTCTTTAAAGCTAAATATATGCATTTTTAAAATGCTGGTTAGCTTTAACTCCGTTTTTCAAAATAGGAAATTTAACAAATAGTATTCATTGAATTTTGAAATATATATGTCTCTCATAAAACTACATAAATGCATTTAACAAGCATCAATTAATATTGAGTGACACTAACATACATTCTGATGTTGAATAAAGGTGAAGCTTCTTTCAAAAACCTGATTTCCCATACTCACATTGAAGAAAAAAATACGTGGAGAAATATATTGGTGTTAAGAGGGAATGGTGGAGCTTAGGACAAAATTCTAATCAAGAGCACAGATGTTAAGAAAAAGTTGTTTGAAATAGGGTGTATTCTGTAATTCATGTGAATGGGGGATTACGTTTATGCCTATGTTAATAACATGAGTATGTCAATATGAAGTCTATACCCCTCTATTAGTGAACTCTAAAGTGTGAAAAATGTTCCTGCTTAGGACAACTTGTATTTTATTATTCTGACATCTGCAGTTTCTGGATGGATTACCTTAAATTTGCTATGCTATGTTAAAAGCCTTGTTTTATGAGGTCGGTCTCAGCTTCTGGCCTTGGTGTCAGGAACCCTGCTACGTGATGCAACTTGCCTTGTTAGGTTTAATTGACCAAAGCTGATGTGTTAAAACAATTCATTTGCGCTGTAACTTATGCCCTGGCTAAGTTGCTACCTGAATCCCTTGACCTTGACTTGTTTGGGTCATGAAATGGCTGCAAGCTGGTTGACCTTTCTATTGTGTAGTAATGTCACTGTTTCCTCTTATTCTTTTATGGTAATAGCTGACAAAAAGGCCCCAGCCCTTAGTTTACACACCAGTGGATTCAAGGCGTCCCTCTGCAGTAGCTACATCTTCTGTTTGACATGGTCTGGCTGTAGAAGTGACTTTCTTTTGTTTGCTGACAGTGATGGGGACAAATTTGCAGCCCTCCTTGCTACGAGAAGTGGGGGTTAGTATTCTGGAGTTGGAGGGATTTAGATTTATTCTGCTTAGATTTTCAGTTTCTGTGTTTTATGATGATGCATATCACAATTTCCTTTTCCACACTCTTCTGAGGTTGACTTTTCAGCTCTTTATATTTATGGTTTCTTTAATAATTACTTTTCAACATTTTTAGCTGTTACAATAAATATATTTTATTGTCATAAATATGGGGTAAAAGTGGTAAATTGAGTTATGTTTTTGGTTACCAATGTGTAAGTCCTGAAACAACTGACTTTTAAACTTCAGGCTATAAATCTTTGTCTAGTCCTGGAAAAATCTGTATACTAAACATGTGGGATAAAAACAAACTTTTTTACACATGAGAATAATGTTATAACTTTATGTATATCATCTTAAAATTTATGTTACAGTTTTAAGGGAAGCCTATCCTTTGTGACTTAAATAGTTGAATTTCATGACATAGTAGAGAACCATTTGTAAATATGAAGATTTTATTTCTGGGGGGACTTTTGCCAACATGTACAATTAACTATTTATTCAAATGAATATAAAAATTGTTTTTTCTACTCTTCATGAAAGCCTCATGTGCAAAAATAGAGACTTTTACCTCCGTCTTCTCTTCTGAAGCAGTGAAATAATTTTATTTTTAAAATATTGGAGATGCCTTCTAAAATGTTAAAACACAGATATTTTTATCCTACCAAACTTTTCTTTGCCAAATATGACATTATAGTTCATGATTTTTCCTATATTTGCCAGATTAAATATTTAAAATCCAAGCTGTTACATTTTATTTTTAAATTATTAGAGGGAAAAGGAAGTTTAAGTTAGAATGTACATTTCCTTACTTGTGTGTTGCGTACTGTTTATCCGTGTGTGTGGATACACTGACAGATGAGAGACAATGTGCTACAGGCACTAGAACCTTGGGGAAAAAGCACTAGATTTTTGTATTCCCATTTTAAAAAATATCTGAGAGTAGCGGGTGAGAGGTTTTCTTTTCTTTTTTTTTCTTTTTTTCTTTCTTTCTTTCTTTTGTTTTTTTTTTTTTGGGGGGGGGTAGTGTTTGAAACTATGTTTTTCCCCAGGAATGTTCACAAGATTAAGGAATTTAAATGCTTTTCAGAATTAATCATGTTGATAATCCAGCATTTTAAGGGTCAGAGGAGGAAGTGTGAATAAAATGCACTGACTCTGAATTTAGCTAGTAGCCTCGGTTTTTCTCTCTTCTCCTATGAAAACCAATCTAGAGTAGAAAACATTTCTCTTGTCTTTGTGCTCATTCATTGTCTTCCTCAGTGGTAGTACCAGCATGGTTTGGGTGTGGTTAACCGGTTATATGGCAGTGGGACTGTGATATGAGAACAGCTACAGCCCCTGAGCATTTCAAAATGTCTGCAGTTTTCTCTAGCTGTCTGCCTCAGTTCCTTCATTCAAAGAATTTTAAAATGATCTCAGCTGTTGAGTTGAAGAAGTTAATTTCCTGGACCACAGATAACATGTGTGTGTGGGGAAGGGTGGAGAGTTGAGAAATTAGAAAAAAAGAGAAAGGTAGGGCTTAGATCTTGCAAGAATTACTTAAGAAAGATGACTTAGACTGAGGAATAAATAACATGCAATTTATAATATTCAGATTAAAAAGTACATAACATGCAATTTATAATATTCTGTCATCCTTTGAATTTTGGATTGCTTTTGGAATTGAGCATATTTCCCTTCTTCCTGCCTTTTTATTAATAGTTTTTGTAGAGCACAGAAAGTGTTTTTCTTAATTCAGGCTACTCTAATAAAATAACATAAACTGGTGGCTTACAAACACTGAAATTTATTTCTTGACATTCTGGAGGCTGGAAGTCCAAGATCACCGTGCCGTCATGGTCAGGTTCTGGTGAGGGTCCTCTTTGGGTTTCAGACTACTGACTTCTTGTACCCTCACATGGTGGAAAAAAGAGTGAGAACTCTCTGTGGGGTCTCTTTTATAAGGGCACTAATCCCATTTATGAAGGCTCCACTCTCATAACCTAATTATCTCCCAAAGGCTCCACCCCCTAATACCATCATATTGGGGGTTAGGATTCCAATGTATGAGTTTTGGGGGGACACAAACATCCAATCCATAACAGAAAGTATGTGCATAGAATTTGACATTGTGGGTTGTAGTCTTGGCTCTGCCCTTTATCAGCTTTGTGACTATGGTGAAGTCACTTAAGTTCTGTGTGCTTCAGTTGTCTGTTTTGTAAATTGAGGATTAAAATGCCTACTTCCCAGGGCTGTTTTAGGATTAAGTGAAATAATTCATGTAAGTAAAAGCAATAAATAGTGTTAACACTAGCCATTATTACCATATATGAAGGAATTAGACTTCCACAGAAACTATCCAATGGTGAAAAGAAGGAATGATTGAATGTTGAGGCCAGGGGTTATCAATTAGTTTTTATGTATCTCAGGTGATAAGACATTCCAAAGAGAAAATAAAAGTCCTGCTGTCGGTGGTACGTAGAAATATTAGTGAAACTTCTGAATGTAGGCACCGAAGTTAGCTAGCTGTGTATAGTTTAAAAACCTATTTAAATTAGAATTACTGTACAGTTTTAGAAACCTTTTATCTCAGATGTATCAGAGAATAAATTTCTTGATCAATCTAGCCATATTTGAAGGGAAGGAAAAAATAATTTTATCAGCAGCTCTCTGAATAAATAACTCAACTTTGGTGTCAAGTTAAGGGTGTCTTAGCAAATACTTGTAATTCATTGTAATCTAATAAAGTAAAACTTTCATGGGTAAAAAAATTAAATTTGGGAGAACCACAATTACATTTTAAATTTGAGTGGACAGAAGTGATGATGATGTGGCTGGGCTAGATCGGTCCTAAAAAAAGAGCACACTGATGGTTTTAGATTCTTTTTAAGTTCAAAAGTGTCTTATTTTAAAATGACCCTTAGTTGAGTCAGAACCTCAAACTGTTTCACTGGTTGCATGAATTGTTTTGCTTTTATTGCCATTTAGCTCTTCTCCTCTGTCACTCTTTCCCATTCCTTCTTTATATGGTGTTAAGAACATTAAATAATTAAAGGAGCTCTAGAGTAATATTTATTACTTAAAGTCATTTCACTTTTACTGAGAACAATGGAAAGACAAATAGGAAATGGTTAAAACATTTGCTTCTTACCAAACTGTGACTTGGAATCACAGTGGCTCTGATTTGTTGGATCCCTGTGATCATGGAGCCAACTTTGTGGGCCAGATCCTTGGAGGAAATAGTCCTGGCACTTGGTTCTCCATGGCCAGTGAATTGCACCCCTCAATCCCTTCCCGTGGCAGGTTTGGAAAGTGGAGGGATTAGCCCATATCCACAATCACTACTAGGGAAACACTTTAAATCACACGTCACATTGATGCAGTGTGAAGGAGCATCATATTCTTACATGAAGCACTTTATAAAAATGTTTGTCATATACCTAGGGGTTCTGGTTCTAGTCAGGAGTTAATAAGAAAAGTTATTTTACTGTTTGTCCGTGAGTTAAAGGGTAACTATGATGTGCAGAAAGCAGAATCAGAAAATTGATTAGCTTGCTTAGATTCTGGCACATAATTTTTTAGTAATCTGTGGCATGCCTTTTCTTTTTGAGAACATACTGGTATTTAGTTGCAGTTCTGTTCAGGGGATACACAAAAATCAAAAAGCATGTACATGAAACAGAGGACATCCAAAAATTTTTAACACTTAAACTAGACTGCTGTTGATGGCAAAAAGATTTGGTATTATGCCTTTCTAATGTACTTGAAATGCTTTGCTTACACTTATGATTGAAAGTTGTCATTCACCTAAAATGGGAGCATATACATGGTTCTTAAATACTGGTTGCCTTTCATAGCCTCTCAGAGATGCTTGCATATTTCTTTATTCCTGATGCTAAAGCATCAATGTTTTAGGGTATGACTTATAGTTATCATATAACAATTTCTGTTCTATTTACAGTCTCTAAATGAGGGAAAAGCAGCTTATGGCAATATGAGGATCACTGGTCTTACAATAATTAAATAGACTTGTTATACTACATTAATCCCTTTTGGAACATTTGGAATGACTTCTAAGTACTAACGAACACAGCATTAGGGCCTACAATTAATCTGCTTTTTGTATCCAACATTTGTATAATATAAAACATGTGCATAGAGAAACATATTTCAGGTTTAAGATGAGTTCATGGGAGGACAAAATGAAATTATATTGTTCTACTGAGTAATGTGAATATAATGCCAAGTACTAATAAAATATGGAATGCATTCAGAATCAGCATAGGTAGACAAACTGTTTTTAGTAAGTTTTGGTTTTTGGTGAATACCAGGTTTGGGCTCTCAGACTGACTTTTCCCTGATATCTAGGTTTTTGTACGTGACACACAAGATATATGCAATATGAAACAGAGACATTTGTTTAATCTAATATCCAGGAGGTTGTGTTAACACCTATGAGCTTGTGTTTCTTGGTATGGATAAAGCTATCTATTAATCCTAGAGAAAATGAAGTAGACCCAGTTTTAAAGTCTGGTCCAGTCCTGTTCTGCAGTTCATAGACATGGGTTAATTTAATGATAGATTCTGCATTGATTGTTCAAAAAGCATCATTACAGATTTGTTGAAGGGATTCCTGAGTTAGGATTGTGTTTACATCTCCTGTTGTAGAAGCCCCATGGGGCATAATTTCCTCCTCAGTGTGTGCTCCTTTATTGTTGTTGAGTTTTTCATACCCCAGGATGTGAATTCAACCTTGAGTATTCTAGTTACCAGGAAAATATTTCACGAAGGATGAAGTATTAGTCCAATTTTAGGACAGATTGCATGCGTATGTACAGAGGACTGTGGAAATGCTGAGATTATTGAGTGGTTTGCAGCCATTTTAGACCATGTGCCTGGGACCAGCTAACACATTGTCAGGGAAAAACATGATGTAGCAACAATATTAGATCATGCAAATGAGACTACTGAATAGTAATAGTTATGGGCAATATTTCGGAAAACACTGATTAGTGACAGTTTTATTGCAGCAAATGTATGTATCAAGTCCCCAGATTTCATTGTAATGCACTGAAAACAGATGTCAAAGTGTCCCAAACAGAATTTCATGGTTAATCTACATATTGCATGGAAAGTACAAACAAACCATTTAGAATTCTGTTATTTAATCCTTTTAGAAGGAACAAAAATATACAATTTAGATTTACTCCATTCTTTCTTTTAATTTCAGTTTTTGTTTTCTAGGGGCTGATGATAAATTTTTTTTGTTTGTTATTTTCTTAAGATGCATATGGGAGAAGACATATCTGCATATGGACATGATTTTACTTAATGTACTTTGAACTGTAAGTTTCTGAACATAAGGTCTTTGCATTAAAAAAAGAAAAATTAGGCTCTAAATTATTTAGTGACTTTATAATGGAATTACCTTCTTCTATTCCTTTGTTTACTGACATGGAGTTTCACTGTATGCCACATAGAGTGAAATGGCTTACTGAAGTGGAAGAGAAAAAAATTGGTGGCCCTATTGCTTGCAAGTGCCTGGGAGACTTTGTGCCTCTCAGTGACTCAGTTTCTTTATCTGTCAGGTAAGAGGATTGGCCCAGAGGACATCCACTATCCCTCTTAGCTCTTGGCATCCTAGGAATTTGACAGAGAGCAATCCCTTTCATATTAAGCAATGTTTTATAAAGTTTAGCATATTCTTGTTAAAATTGGGATTTTAATACATTTTGTTTATTAAAGAGAAATAGAAAATGTGTAACCTGACTGTTGAGTAATGTTTTCATGTTGCTCAATTCAAAGTCCAATAGTCAAATCATTTGGTTCAATCTAGGTAAAAAAAAACTTGCTTTTTAATAAAGAGGTCTTTAACCAATAGAATTTTAGAGCCCGGAGAATCCTGAGAGACATTCTCACTTTAAAATTTGGCATACTGACTCTAATACAGACCCAAAGCTACTTTGGTTAAGTTAGTTTTATGCTGCAAGGTCAAAAATAAGCTAAATAAAGAAAAGTGTTATTTTGTGAAAACAAAGCTGCAAAATTTTTAAAAGAACATATAAGAAAAATCTAGACTAAACATATTATCATTTGTAATTTATTGAAATAAATTGATTGAAAAGTCTAGTTTTTTTTTTTTTTTAATGAAGTTAGTCTGCAGCCATGGTCTTCATGAGAATGCCTACCTTTCTCTTTTTCAGTGGATGGAAAACACACGAAGTTATAGTCAACTAACATCATGATTTGATAGTGGTTGGAAAATAAAAAGGACCCATTAAAAATATACTGCTGGATTTCCAGTAACGTATAAGGTCATGATGTTTGAAATTGGTTATAAGAATTTTTTTAACTGAAAATCAGATATTTAAAGAAAAGGTGGAAACTACTTATCAGAAGCTGGTGTAAGTTCTACTTCTGGGTGTCTACAATTTTCAGATTGGTTTGATAACCACTATATCTTCATTTTCCTTTGTGTGGTGTATATTTCTCATTTCAGGTAAAGAAAATTTTGGGTTGTTTTTAAACTTTAAAACAAACATCCATATATCTTCTTTTACTTAAGAGATGTTTCTAAGCATTTTTTCTTAGTTTAATTTTTAGAAAACAAAATGTATTAAATTCACAAGGGGAAGTCAGTTTCAAAAAGAAACTTTCAGTGAATCTTTTTTTAAGGTAAGATTCTTTTGTAACATCAAAGACTTGTCCGTAATTTATGTTCTGAGTGTCCTGTAATGTGCTTATGTAAATCAAGGCACCCTAGAGTAGAGCAGAGATTACTACATTGAAGCAGAGATATAAGCAGTATTAGCAAAAGCTTAGTATCAACTACTGCTAGTAGCTAATTTCTAGTTTGATGGTTTATGGGGAAAATTTTGAAAGTATATTTTTAAGGCATAATTGCAGATGGAAAAAGAGAAGAATAAAAGATTGGGGCTATGCAAGTATGTGAAACCAAAATCAATGGAAATGTTATGAGAGCACACTATAAAATTGATAACATGTATGTGTTGAGTGGGTGAATGAATGAATATAAATTATTTAAAGTGAATATAGAACATTAGGGACAAATCAGATTACAGTCACTGAGGTGTAAAACAAGGGAGGCTCCTAAAACTAGGAAAATTTGCTTTTTACTGAGACTTCTTTTCTTTCTTTTGTATGTGCATTGGTGATTAGTCATAGTTTTAGAAATTTCATCCCAACTCCATATATACTCTGTTTATTTATTTATTTTCTTTTTTTATCCTTTTTTTTTAATTTCAGCATATTATGGGGGTACAAATGTTTAGGTTACGTTCGTTGCCTTTTCCCCCCTTCCCCCCCCCAGACAGAGCTTCTAGTATGTCCATCCCCCATACGGTGCGCATCGCACTCATTATGTATGTATATACCCATCCCCTCCGCCCTCCTCCCATCTGCCCGCGCCCGATAAATGTTATTCCTATATGTGCACTTAGGTGCTGATCAGTTAATACCAACTTGCTGGTGAGTACATGTGATGCTTATTTTTCCATTCTTGGGATACTTCACTTAGTAGAATGGGTTCCAGCTCTATCCAGGAAAATACAAGAGGTGCTATGTCACCCTTGTTTCTTATAGCTGAATAGTACTCCATGGTATACATATACCACATTTTATTAATCCACTCATGTATTGATGGGCACTTGACCAACCCTATATATACTTTAAATTTCAAAAATGAGTAAAATAAAACCATTTGAATTATAGTGTCCGTATTAGCAATAGAGCATATTCTGGAATCGTGCTCCAGGTTTAAATGTTTGTTTTATACTTGCTATGAAGTAGTATAAATTAGTTGTATTTTCTAAGATGCAGTTTCCTGAACTCTGGAGTGAGTATGGACTTTATTTGGCCTTATGAGAGTGAAATGAGAAAGTGCTTGTGAAGTGCTTAGCACCACACCCGTCATATTGTGTGTGCTATAAAACATTTGCAGTTATTGCTCTGACTTTCAATCAGCTACTGGCACAGTGCCTGCACACAGTAGGTACTCACTACTCATTTGTTCAGTGCATGAATGCTCACCACCTTTCTCTGAGCATTCCGGAAAACTTGGTTTCCGTTTTGTGGGGCAGAGCATTAAGTTAAGGACAATGCTATGCCTAAATTGGAAAGAAAAATATTAAATTTGGCAAATTTTCAAATATTGTGGTTCTGTGACAAAAATTTAAATATTGTGGTTGTTACGTAATGTCTTAAAATCCATCCTTAAAGTGAATGGCGTAGAACCACAGCAATCACAATGCCCATTTTAGTATTTGTGGGTGACTTAAGGAAATAGCCTTCCCCAGGAGCCTAAACACATGGTGGATTCCTGTATAAATTTCTTGTTAGAATATGGTATAATTTACACCATCCATTTTTCATAAGGTCTTTCATTTGGGTTATAAGAAAATCCCAGGCATAAACATAATTGAAAACAAAAGTGAACATACCTATAACTATTGCCTAGCATAGAGTACTTGAGGCAATGGTATTTATTTATGCAGGAAAGTGACTTTAACATTCCAAACATTTTCATAGGCTTGAATGGTGGTGTATTTATTTTTGTCTTTATGTTTCCAATAGCACTGAATTATAGTCCTACAAATAAGGTTGGAAGAAATATCTCAATATTATGCGTAAGACTATTCTCTGAAGAATACTTTTGGCTATTTTGTCTTATTCATTAAAAAGTCACATCATGTTAAAAATCATTTCACTGATTATATTAATATGTTACAAATAATATATTACAACTAAGTCATTGGATAATAATTCTTATCTTGTTATTATTCATTTTATTACTCATTGGACTTTCCAAAGTGTATGTGTATGTACGTGTATACATTTGATGTATTGATTCTTTTTATTTTGGTATGTGCTTATTAATATGATTCTGCATATATAGTCAAAGAAGTAGGCATTTATAAGTTTATTAAAATGTATCTTCCAAGGAAAATGTAGAATATTTGGGATAATCTTGGAAAATTGTGGAGAAATGCATTTATGGAGTAGGAGTGTTATATTAAATACTGTTTTCAGTGTTTTAAGCAGGTAGGAAAAAAATAGTGAAAATATAGATGGTTTCATCCTAGTAATTGACAAGCAGAAAAGAGAGGGCAGGTCACTTGCCCTGTTTATGAGAAACAAAAATGCCAAAGACAGTTGAACAAAGTATACAACTAACTAACCCTCTCACCAATTACTATATATAGTTAGATTTTCTGAGCTTTCTGGGAGGAGACCCTGTGGGACTGTAATGGAAAGGTCACAGAGAGGAGGTGAGTCCTAAGTGGAGTTTTCTCAGGGGTTGTGTAACAAAAACAAAACAAAATTAAACATAACCAAGAATCTACTTCTTACATAAATGAACTCTATTTGGCTGTGGTATATACTGTACTGAGAATATTTGTTTGGTGACAGATTTAATGTTTGTTCAAAAAATTTGTTAATGAAAGAATCTAATAGGAAGTTTTACCCAGATGCTAAAATACTCAATACTAAATGGCTTTGATTGATTAATCTCTTTTTTTGTTATTGGATAATATTGAATTCTGATATCTAAATTATTCACATATATAGTTTAGCTTCTACGTTTTGGTGTATATCACATTGTTTAAAATTTTTTTAAAGTATCTTTTAAAATTAAATTCAAGTATTTCAATTGTTTATAATCTTGAGCAAAAATTGTCAATATATACTGGTCAATAATTTGTTTCAATAATTTGTTTTAAGGTATTTTGTACTTGAGAAGATAATTCTACAGGCAGTTTAAAAAAAGCCAGAAGGCAGGATATTCTGCAAAAAATACTACATTTGAAAATATTCTGAAGTTAGCTGAATTCAGTTTTGGGTCCAGTTTAAATCACTATTGTTATTATTATTATTTTAAAAATCAAGTACATCTCCCCAACTCAGTAGAAAAAAAGAATTGTTTCTGTGTGATGAGGTATGTTTTATTGTCAGACTAAAGTGTTTGATCTGATGCAAAATTATACTTCTATTGCTAAAAGCAATGGGCTGACACAGTGACACACCCAATAAAATAACACCCAGCTTTATACATTGAACTTTCTTAATGTATTTTGCTCTCTGTAAATGATACCTATTCTAGAGTACAGTGTTTCCTCATAGGTAATTACAGAAAAAAAAATAAAATGAAAACTACGGTAATCTTGTGACTACAGCTATATCATGGCTCTTTAAAAGTAACTTTCAATGTTTTAACATCACCAAAACCTAACACTTAAAGATAGAACTGAACTTAGTGTGTGAAATTCTCAGTTCCTATATACTTCCTCTATTCCCTCAGCTGAATAAAAAGTGAATGTAAGTTCTTAGAGGACAGTGATCAGGTTTTCTCATTTTCATATTTCTCTTCCCCTTGTTCTCCATGAAGGGATATAGAGTGGGTTTTGTTGATTGCATAGTTCAATGTCGATCAATTATGTTGTCACATGTAGCAAGTCTATGATCACTGAAATTTAAAAAGAAATGTCTCTCAGTTTGCCACTTTATGATGCCATTTTAAAGCCATTCTTTTTCTACAAATAAGCTGCTTAGTCATTTAACAAATATTCGTTGAATACCTACTATGTAACAGGCACTGTGCCAGGTGCTAGAATTACAATATAGAGAAGACAGACATTTTACTAATTTTACAGTAGTGAAAAACAATTTAAGAAGAATTATCCAATTTTTATTGTTCTTTTTTCTTAACTGAAAGTATTGCTATTAAGTGCTTAATAAGTTATGAAAAGAGTAATGGTAGTAACACAAACATCATCTGAAAAAAGTGACTTATAAAAACTTATTGCAATTTCTGAGAAAACAGATCATGAGAATGGATTTTTCTGATGAACAAGTATAATTTTTTAAATCTGTATGACAAAAAATATTTTTGTAGTGTATATGGTAGTCACAAGCATGCTGTATGACTTCTTGTAGCATGTAGCTTTTCTTGCAGGAGATTGGAAATATGTCAAGATGCATTTCTGGACTCTGCCTTTTTCTTCTCCTAACTGAGCAATTGCATTCGGCTCCAAGCAGCTTTTGGACCATCTCATTCAGAACTGAGAAAATCAAGAAGCTTGGAGGACTAGTGAATACACATTGGGCTGCATGATGATTGCACTTAATGGAACAAATAGGATAGAATGTAGCATTGGGGTACACCTAATAATTTCTCTGACTCCTCAGACATCAGCAGGCTTATCTCAGGTTTTGCAATTAACAAGTCAGTCTGGTGGTTCCCTGTCATGGGAGGCAGTGACTAGGAGTGCATGGAACTTGCTGGAAGGAGCCATGAAAACAGTGTCAAAAAGTTGGGAATTGGGAGGGCTGAGTCTAAAACCTTGTGTTTTTAAATCATTATTAGCTGTATGACTTTTAGCAAGTGTTTTAAAGTCCCAGAGGCTCCATTTTTTTTTCTTGTGTAAAATGGAGAAAACACCAGTCTTAAAAGCTAAGGCCTTGCATAATAACCTGATGCTCAATAGATTATCTTGAGTAAAGGTGAGTAGGATTTTCTAGGTTGTGGTGACCATTGCTCTTTAGTGTATAGCTATCCTGCAAATGTTTAATGAGCACTTACTATGTACGGGTGTTGTTTGGAAAGTCGCCTGTGTGACTCCTGTAATCCTCAGTAACATAGGTGACAAAGCTTGAGTTTGAACCCATGCAGTTTGTCTCTAGAGTTCTTTCTTAACCCTAATTCTAGATGGTAAAATTACTCTGGCCACAGTAGGGTAAAAAGGACAAAAGAAAACATTGTAGAGTAAGGGACAACCTCAGCATATTTAAACAAAAAACAAACAAACAAACAAACAAAAGCCTCATTTTACTTATTCACACATTTTAAAAAGGATTGAAATGATTTGTTTTATTTTTGATTTATAAGTTACTTCTTTCCATTTTGATTCATTATTTCTGATACACAAAGTTTCAGTGATTTCTAAGCTAATCTTTTTTCCTAAACTAAGCAGCCTTTCTCATTTGTTGTTTCCTCCTATTCTATTATACTTCTGTATGAGACTCTGGAATTGGATGTGTTTATTGTGCAGGCCACAGTGGATACATAGGGGAAGAAAACCAGCCTTAAAGAGAGGATTAAGCAAGTCAAGAGCCACACATAGTAATTCAACTCTTTAAGAATAGGCATCATGGTCTTTATGATTGATTTATGATAAGCACCCTTCCTATCCCACTCACCCCATGCTAAATTAATGGTTTTCTTTACAAGTCTTAGAATAATTTTTTTTTCTATTCTTATTTGTGTCAAAATTTGGGATATTTTACTCAGTTTTATTGATAGATATGTTTACCTGAGTAAGTGTACTCTCGACCTTTTCTGTTAGAAGAGTTTTCTGAAGAAAACAGGTACATGAACAAAAGGCATGTATTTTAGTTTCCATAATAATTTCTTTGTTGAATCTTTCTAAACAGAGTTGATTTTTAATTATAACTATTTTTGAATTTGGGGTGCTTGCTTTGTGGATTATTTAGATCAGAGATTATGAGATTTATAAATCATCCTAGAGTTTGCAGGATAGAAATCCTCCCACCCTTATTCCTGTATATTTCATTCATTTTTTGGTTTCAGAGATTGATTTCCTTCTTCAATATGACAGTGAATCTTAGTGAGAAAGGTAATGTGATGGAAGGATCCAGAAATGACCTCCCTTTTTCTTCAGAAAGACAGAGATCTCTCTTATTGTTACTGTTTTATTATTATGGTAGTAATAATTGGGAGCAATAGTATTAATAATAAAAATAACTATACCATGTTGAGAATATCCTATGTGCCCCTTGAATTATTTAATGTAATCATTATAGTTACCCAAAGAACTAGGTATTATCATCATTTGATAGATGAAGAAATTGGGGTTAAATATATTGAATAAATCTGCAGTTATAAAGCTGGTAAGTACAGAGTCAGGATTTGAACCCATGACTGTCTCCCTCCCAGGACATATTCCCAATTTCACTACCACTCTTTCTCCATTTAAAAGCCTGTCCTTCAAGCTTTTCCAGTAAGGCAGTTTTTCTTTTTTTTTGTTTTTTTAAGCAATCTTTTCTGCATCTTCCAGGGTTGTAAGCTACATGTGTCTATGAAGCAGAGTTAAAGAACTGTCACCAAATCTCAGTGTGGTCCCACCTAGAGGAAGAAATAATTGTATGGTTTTTCTTTCTCTGTCCTCTGTAACTGTGTCTTCTTTCTTACCTGCCTGGATGTGCATCCGTTTGTCCCACAGACACTGCTGGTCTGTCCCTCAGCGAGGACCAAGCAACAGAGCTTTCTCTGGCATTCTTGGGTGCTGACACAGGACACCTAAACATATTGACTCTGTGTATTTGCCTCCAAATCTGAATATAGATATTTTTCTCTTCCTATTCTGTTTCCTTCCAGAGATGCTTTGTAAAAAGAACAGTTAGGGCCCAGGCCAAATCAATTTGAGTTCATGCAGGCCTTAACAGTATCAGGATTGCTCTTGCCCGGAATGAGGACTTCATTGTCCTCAAAGGCATTATGTCAAAGCCCTTAACTGTGAACTTTCAGTCAAGATGCTAGACTTGCCAGTTAGTTACACAGAAACTACTCTGTCTAGGCTGGAATGTGGCAGTTAAAACAGGAGAACTTTGATCCCCAAGATAAAGTGGCTACAGATGCTAGTACACTGTTGCATTTTGCCAGTTATAATTTGTATAGTTTTCTTCAATTTAATCTAAATTTCTTTAACCCTCTGTGAGTGGTATGATGATATAAATACGTGAACATTTTGTTAGAAAACCTTTAAGAACAACAGATACAACTTATTCCTCAAGAACCCTGAGTCAAGAATGACAGTGATATCCAGTTATGTCAGTGAGTTTTTTATTTTTTAATTTGTGCCAAACTTTAATCTTTGGATTTGATATTTATGTGGTTATTTATTTAATCTTTAACCATGCCAAAATTGTCTTAGCCAGAGTAGTTCTAAGTTGACAGTAACAACAACAACCACAAACATCTAACATTCATTAAGCACTTACTGTATGCCAGCCACTGTGATAAGTGTCTTACATGTCTCATTTAATCCTCACAACTAACTGATGTCAAAGCCTTCACTATTATCACCGTCATCTTGTTAGAAAGTAAAGCATTCAGGCAAAGAGAGATTCGGTCATGACCCAAGTTCATACATCAGTGGGCAAGAGGAGGAACAGGGATTTGTACCCAGGTATTCAGGCTCTGAGGCCTTGCACAAGTAGCTTACCTAGCTGATTTGGCAACTCATCAGTCCAGTAGTTTTGGGCAAGTCAGCCCTCCTTCAGGAAGCTGTTTCTTGATCAGTAAAAAGGGGAAATATTCTTGCTTTCTTGACCAGGTTATTAAGAAGATCAAATAAGGCTGGGCATGGTGGCTCACACCTGTAATCCCATCACTTTGGGAGGTCCAGGTGGGAGGATAGTTTGATGCCAGGAGTTCAAGACTAGCCTGGGCAACACAGCAAGACCCTCATGTCTATTGAAAAAAAAAATAAATTAGCAAGGCATGGTGGTATGTGCCAGTAGTCCTAGCTACTTGCAAATTGAGGCAGGAGGACTGCTTGAGCCCAGGAGTTTGAGGTTACAGTGAGCTGTGATTGCACCACTGCACCCTGGCCTGGGCAACAGAGCAAGACCCCATCTCAGAAAACAAACAAACAAAAAAAGGTCAAATAAGAAAAACACATTTTTAAAAATCTATGTATAATTTAAAGAAATATGCAAATAGATGAGATTATTTTAATGGCATTAACACATCCTAAACATCATGTTTATAAATTGTCATTTCTATGAATAATCTATTAAGCTTTTAAGTACATAGCTTTTAAGTTGGACTTCTGCAAAGAAAGCCACCAAATATAATATGAAATTATTCTGATTTTCACATTGGTATTGTTGCTGATTGTACAAATAGTTTTGTACTTTAGAAGAAAAGTCAGTGAACACATTACTATATTTTATCCCAGAACATTATGCTTAAATAACATTTGTTGGATATTTATTGCCCTCCTGATATCTTTTGGTATCTCATTGGTGAGGGAGGAGAAGACTATTACAAAAGGAAAAAAAATGGATATGGTATTCCTACATAAATAAATTTGTGGTATTTATTTGCCTGTAGCAAATAAAATGAGGTAAACAGTTGAATGATTATTACAGAAATGTTTTTAGTGTAAGTAGATGGTTTAAGCATTTAAAAATTACCCTCTAAATAATGCAACTTAAACCCAATTTATACAGTAGCAGAAGTTTTTGTACTGAATCAAATTTCCTCAGTTCTTCTTTTCCCTCGAGTAGATACAGCTGCAAAATAGAGTATTTTTAGAGTGAACACTTACCACAAAGTTTTTCTTCTAAAATTTATATTTGATTTTTTAAAAATATAATAACTTTTTTTTTAAAGTACAGATATTTGACCCATACAGCATACATTTTATATTCCTTTGGGCATTTATAAGTATGTAATTTAGTAGTTCTTATGTTCACTAAATTCGTTGCCCTAAAAAAGACAGGTGTGAAGTGTGCGCGTGCGTGCGTGGGTATGCATCTGAACGTGTGAGAATGCAGCTTAGGGATTATAACCATTTAGTCAAGGTCATAAGTGACCTGACGTGCCCTCAAGCATGCTGTTTATAATTGCTGTGGTTAGTTTTCCTTCTCATTGTTTTTACCTATAATGTCAAAACACAATTATATGGAGTTGGTATGTTCACTAATAGCAGTTTATCTCTGCATGGTTTATAGACAGAGTCAAAAGCCAACAACTATAATTACATCCATGTTTCTAACTTAGCAGCAAGCTAGAAAAGTGTGGTTGAAGTATGCTGTGGATATAGTGCAGCCAGTAGGAATTATAGGGTAAAGTCATTGCTCTGCATTCTTTTGGTTTTACAATAATTGTTACTTAAATTTTGTTTTCTGGATTTTACCACTGTCTGTTGTGTTTATATGACCACATAAAGAGTGGCTGAGTTACATGTCTCTCCACTCTATTTTTCTTCTTCTTGCCTTCCTCTGTAAATGCACTAGTTTTCCTTTTACTTTCTTCTGACTCAGCACACAGTACATTACAGTTAATAGTTTTCTGAAGCAGCCTGATACTCATGCTCTATGGAACCCATAAGACTTCTACTATTTGCATTATATGTTTAATTGGATAATTATGGGAACCATGTTGAACTGTTAACAACTGTCAAGCCTTTGATTAATCTTTTGAATGTTCATTGGCATGGTTCAAGTTAGCAACCACGATACAGATTTTTTTTGTTGTTGTTGCTACTCTCATGATTATTCAAGAGGGTAAAAATGATTTTCCTAGAAAAAAATATATGTAATTTCCCATTTGGGCTCACCTTACATACTGTGGCACAAAGAAACAATGCAATTTATGGTTCGCTATAATTTGTTTTGCAGATGAAGTATTGCAGTTTAATGAATCTCCAGAAAATTATAAGAAAGCCTTTTTAGTTTTTTAGTGATCACAACTATATAAAATATAACAGAATCCTAGAGGTCCTCTGAGAAAATCAGTTATCGGTTGAGTCTGTACTCTCCCAGGCCACTTGTGCCTCAGGATATTTTTTTTTCCTATTTTGTGGAGAGTATTCCATTGTTCACAAGAGAAATGCATCCTCCGAGGAACCGCAGACACCTCCTATGCACCCCCCTGAGCTGTGTCCTGGGCCCTACCTTCCCTAGCAGTCTTCTGTGGCAGTGGAATTCTTTGTGAGCTGGTGGCTACAGGAGGAGACTAGTCAGTGACTTGCTTCCTTTTTTTAAGAGTTGTAAATTGAGTATTGATAACAGGAGCACTGATCTTGTGGAAAATACTTCCTTAAATCTCGTTTTAAAATAGATAAAATATGGGTGCAGGGCTAGGGAAGACTGAGGTATTTAAAAAATGGTTAGGGTAGATCTTACTAGTAAGGCAACATTTGAATAAGGACTTGAAGGAAGTGGTGAATATAGGTACTCTTATAAACACTTGAATGTGTGTGTGTGTGTGTGTGTGTGTGTGTGTGTTCAACTATTCCTCACATCAATCCTATGAGGCAAGCTCTATTATTATCTCCTTTTTACATGGGAGGAAACCAAAGAACAGAAAAGTTATGCCCAAGGTCACCAAAGTAGTAAGTGGTGGAATCAGGATTTGGACATAGGCGTTTTGTTAAACTATTATTTTAGATCAGCTCCTAAGCTGGCTTAGTGTGGCTAATCCAGGATAGGAATAACCTCTTTAGCAGACTTTGTACTAAACTGGATACACAGGACTCAGATTAATTCCGCTTCCTGGGAAATAACATACTGGATTCTACCTGTCGTTTACAAAGTGTGTTGTTTTGAAGTACCATCTTGGATCAAGTTAATAGGGTTGGAACGGGTACTTCAGCTGTTAGCAAAGCAATCCTGCTACTTATGTTGAAAGTGTATTTTGGTGCTTTAATCAAATGCACAAAAGATGTGGGGGAAAGAGGATTGTTTTAGATGAGAAATATGCAAGAGGAATCTAAACACCGTTCTCACCTCTTGAGTCTGTATCATTATTATAAGACCATTGTTTACAGTTGGGAGCTTTATGGTAATTGTACCTTCCATTGAGGTTCGAGATGGCCTCTTCAAGGAGCTCATAATAGGATAACGAACTGGAGAGGAAGAGAATGAAAGGCGCGTGCAGGAGTAAATTCAGCCTAGCAGCAGTACATGTTGTGGCCCATAAATATTCATCCTGGAAAATTTCTTAGGTGCTTGGAGTTGTAGATGAGCAACCTTTTCTTCAAACTAGATTTACATTTTGTCCCCTGAAGTAAGGTTATTTCGATCACTGCTGCCTGAAAACTTTTTCACTGAAGTTGTGCCTTTTGACCCACCTTCTCTATGGAGCAGTCTGATTGCCGTTAGCCTTAACTTTCCTTTTTTGGGGAGAAGTTTCGACAAGGTCTCAATCTTAGGCCATAGAGTCTTAGATAAAATGTTTGTGTGAAAAGTAATGGGAAGATGATACACCCTTGAGAATGTATTTATTCATGTTGAAAACAGGATTCACAGTTTCCAGGCGTGATGTGCCTTTTCTCGTCATAGTGATTAGGAGACAGAATATTTTCTTATTATCATAGAAGAGGTAAGGGCCGTGATAGGAAGACCTGGCTTCCATTTTTGGTTCTATTACCAGTGATGAGCTTGGAGCTTCAGTTTCCCTGTCCATAAAATGAGGGTATTATTAACAGTTACTCCTGAGGACAAATTTTGATAATGTGCGTGAAAGGGCTTTGTGAGCTGCAGGCGCATGCACACTTTCTAGGTATGCATGTGTGTGTGTGCACGTATGCATGTATTTTTCTCCCTTCTCCTACTAGAATAAAAAAATTACTGAGGAAAGGAAACACACCTTACTCTTAACACCTTGTTTAATATAACAGTACTGATACTGTTTTTGTATTGATCCTATTTTGGACTGTAAGCTTATCTTAAGTGTTTTAGTGAAAGTCTCCTAAAGTTAGTTAGCACATTTCCCCCCTCAGTGTGCCCGTAGTTTATAAGCGGAATAGATTTCCACTGCTGGAAAGTACAGGGAACAAATTACACGGTTAGCTTCATGCCCTGACTGGAAATACTTTCTCTCAGTCCCAGTTTTAAACTTTCTCCGGAGAAAGTCACCACTTAGGATCATGCTGGGGTTAAAGGTCTGAATTCCCCACCGGACACTAGATAACACCACCCCTTAGTAGTGATCCTTACAGAGTCCTGCCCCCACCCGCAGCCCACCTTTGTTTTCATGTTTTGCTCACTAGCTCCCAAACCCAAACCTGCTAGGCTGTGCTCACTCAGGGGCTCTTCTCTTTCCTTTCCTCAGCCCTGAGACAAGCTGGTGGATACACTGGTCTTCCTTCTGTATAGTGCTGCTTATCGATTTCCACATACGTTTCAGACCTTTGGACTGTCCAATTTTGGAGGTCCCAAATAAGACTTCGATTGAGCATATGTATCTTGTTCGCAATGTTATGACAAATAGCAGCAGCTGCATAAACTAATCTTTCTGTAGCTTCACACAGGGGACTCAATTAACAATGGACCACTGTCAGCATTTAGTCCTTTTTACCCCTTGGTTCCTGTGAACTTTTCTACTGGGCATCAGATTATTCTTACGCACCAACTGAAGAAAATGTCAAATACTGCAAATCAGTTGCACTTCCCTTGGTGTTCGCTAGGTGATCTGGAGAGGGACTTCGCTAGGTGATCTGGAGAGGGACTGACACAATGATAACTGCATTGATTCTGTTTAGAAAGACATACTGGTCATCAGGATGGTTGTGACAGAATTTGGGATTGACTTTGCTTTGGAATTCTTTCTGAATTTAGCACCAAAGTGCATGGTCTTAAGAGGCTGGCCTCTGCAGTATAGTGTGGCTGTGGTGTAAAGCAGGGCAGCAGGGACATAGCTTCTCTCAGAAAGGGTCACAGGAGACAGAAGCACAGAAATCTCAACTGGTCTTTTACCTCTTTAGATAATTTCTATCTTTCTTTCTTTGTCAGAAAAAAGAAGGGTGCATTGGATATTCAAGTATGGTGGAGAACTCAGAAAAGCAGAGTTGTAGCCTTAGAATAACAGTGAATAAAAGTTCTGGTTCCATTTTAAATGCACTTGACATTTGAACCCCTTGTTTGAAGCCCTTGCTTTAGGTCTATCTGCAGAGGACATCTGACATTCCTTTGGTTTCTAATCTATGGCAAGTGAACAAGAATGGATGACAAAGGGATATAAAGATAGAGCTCAAACAAGTTGTTGTTAATTCTTTCTTTCACCTAAGAGGACTAATGAAAAGCTCAAATTACTAAATTCAGACTAGACCATTGTCGCTACTTGCCAAACAGTACATGCTTATGCGTCTGTCTAATCCATATTTGAAAGCCACAAACAGAAGCACATAATTTGGCAAAACACCAGAAACATGCCTCGGCACACTTCTGGAGATTCTTCCAGATGACTTAATGATTCAAAAATTTGTGCGTGTGCGTGTGTGTGTGTGTGTGTGTGTCTGTATGTATGCATGCGTGTTGCCTGGAGGTGCTTAGTCTAAATTCTGCCAGCACACCCTGTGTATTACACTTGTTTTGTGGATTGGAGGACTTTTCTTTCAAAATTCTGAATTGTATAATAGAAAGTAAACCATGAAGCTCTTTATTGGGCAGTTACTTTCTGTCATTTTCTTTTTTAAATTTTTTTCTTTTTCTTTATTTTGGCATATTATGGGGATACAAAGGTTTAGGTTCCATATATCGCCTTTGCCCCACCTGAGTCAGAACTTCAAGCATGTCCATCCCCCAGACGGTGCACACTGCACCCATTAGGTGTGTATATACCCATCCCCTCCTCCCCCTCCTTTTATTTTCACGATGAGTAAGTACAAACCTGTTTAAAAAAACTCCCCAAAATACAATGTATAAAACATTGTATCTTTTAGAAAGGCTAAAATATTCTATTTGTTTTTAAACAGGTGGATTACAAGTAGCAATTCACTACAAGAAAAATTCTTCATAGCACCATGAAAAAATTTCTTTAATTGAGAAATTATTCTATCCTAAGCTTTTTACAAAAGTATTTTTCCTTTGCCTTATTTCTGCTTGATATGGAAAAGACGTGCTTTTAAAATTCAATCTGGAATACTTGAAGATATTTAGAAGATGATGACATGAGGTTTTATTAAGAAGACAGATGTGGAAAACAAGCAGTCCATGAGAAATCTTTGGTGTGATCTACTTTCCCTTGCATGAATATTATTTTTGAAAGTCATATGCTTTTATGTGTAGTATTTTACTTAAATATTACAGCAGCCTTTATAACATAGATATTGTTATTCCTCATCTAAAGATGAGGAAAGGAAAGCTCCAAGAGTTTTAAAATAAGTTGCCCAAGGTTATACAGCTAGGAAGTGGCAAAGATAATCTGAAGCCTGTCTGAGTCCACAGATAATGCCCTTGGCACTATACCTTTCTGCCTTCTCTGAGGGAGGTGAGTGTGTATCACAATTCCACCCCTTGCAGGCATTCATCACTCTTCCATTCCTTCAACTGCAATCCATACTACTCCCAAGGTAATTGTATATAGATTATGTTAATGTTTTCCTATTCAGTTGCTTAAATTATACTTTATAAATTACAAAGTACCTTTCCCTTTTGTTAAGAGTATCTAATTTAATATTTCTTTCAATTGGACAAGATACATATTGTTCCCATTTTACAATTGGGAAAATGGAATTGAGATCCATTAAATGACCCACCCAACCAATAGTCTAGAGCTGGTGCATAAGAATAGTATCTTTCTCCAACTGTTTTTTCCACTGTATTTTAAATGCCTCATATTCAAAGAAAAGCCATGTTTGACTAGACATCTCATAATACAAAATGGAGTATGGCAAACCTAGAACTCTTTTGCTTCCTTAAAAAAAAATTATGCATTAATACCTAACCATGTCATTCTTGTGAGTGTTTTCTCACATTCCAGTGCAAATTGGTAATTGGCTGCTCTATCCATATGTGCTGGAGAGATTCTTCATTTTTGGTTATAAGAAGTTTTTTTTTTTCCCTTCCTAGTTTCAGGAAGTTTTTGGTATACTGGTGGGGTTTTGAACATCAACAACTTCTAGTCTTTTGGCATAATAGGATTAGATAGATTAAGGTTACTGAATTCACACAAATGTAAAAGAAAAAATAGAGAGAGGAAAGGGAGGGAGGAGGGAGTTAGTTCTCAGTGCTTTATTTATCTATTTTTAGAGCCATTTGAAAATGCCCCAGGAATGTAACATCTTTTCCCTTCTACTTCAGGCTTAGTTTTATATCAGTTTTTTAGTATGCACTCTAGGATAGCATTATATTCATGTCCTTTTAGGTAAATATAACCAAGAAATTAAGATGCTAAGGACTTAAGTCCTGGTGTGTAAAACAGGGTTTTCACTTACATACACAGATATTATTCTTCAAGGTAATGCTGGTGAATGGGGTGACTCAAGAGATATTAATGAGAGTCGTTGTGGCCTGGCGGGGCTTTGTAACCACGGCTCCATGTGCTTTTTTTTTTTTTTTTACCTGTTTACTTCAATTGCACTGATATCCCATTTCTTCTTCTTACTATGACTTTGAGATTGACAATTGCCAAATCCCAGGACAATTGGGAATTCAAGTGTGTTCAGTGATTAGAGCAGGTGAATGTTGACTGATAAAGAAGAAGTTGACTTTAGATAAATGGAAAGGTAATGAACTCTGGATTACTCATTTAAATATGTGACACAGATGGAGGTTTTGTAGGTTACCACTTGGAGCACATAGAGACCATGATCTTGGCCTAGTCTACATAAAACAATTCTCATCAGAAGGAACAACAGCAAGGTCCAGCCATTGCAGACGGAGGCCTGTTGCATAGCTTGAGACATGGGAAAATTAAAAACTTTCAGTGGTAGTTCACCCTCTGGATTTTATCATAGATCTTGTCAGATTTATGTCTAAGACAATTGATTTGACTTTCTCATAAAATAGATTATCTAAAAAACCCCCACTGTCTCTTATCTGTTGCCTTAAACAATGTTTCCAAAAGTTGACTGCCTTGATACAGTTCATTTGACTTTCTCAGGAAATCAGTTAATTTAGCCAAGCAAACATAACTCTACCACCTCTCTTCTGGTGCTTAATGTTTCCAAAAGTTTATTATCCTTTAGCATGCTGTCAGAAAGCAGAAGGCCCATTTTTTTTTTAAAAAGATAATACTCCTTTATTTTGTGAATTTTTGCCTATTTAGACTTAATTCTTATGCCTCATATTGGACACTTTCTCTAGAGAAATGTGATCCCAGGAATGCTGGTGATTTGCTGTTTTAAAATGGTGCTGTGCTTTAGGTTTCTGTTCAAATCTAAAATTTCAGAAGAGTCAGTAACTGCATATAATCTAAAAGGGGAAGAGTGAAGAATGCTTCTAACTTCCCTTTGAAATGAATAGCTCTGCCAGAGCAGCAGCTATTAGAAAAACAAGAACGACAAAGAAAAGCTGCTCTGCCCAGCTCACAGAGGTAAATTTACTTACATCAGACTGAAAAATGAGGGCTGGGCTTTGAAAAGACATCCCTTCTGACTAGAGGAAAGCTTGTAATTTTGGCACGGCTGCAGCCCTCCTAAGCCCCTGAGAAATTCTGAAAAACATTACAGAAGACTGTTCTTAATATTAATGGATGTCTTCCTCTGTGTGTGTGTTGGGGGGGGGGTAAGAATGCCAGAGAGAGAGGGAGGGGGAAGAAAGAGAAGAAAAGATTACTTAGGATGAAGAACTACCAGTGAAAATGTCTGATTTCTGGAAAATAATTTGCATCTGTCATTTTCTACTCTTCCACCGATAAAGTATTGGTCAAGGTGATAATATATAGGAACATTACCCATTCGCACACTTCAAGTTAGGCTTGGAGTATTGTGGTTCTTTTAACAAGACTTCCTAAAATACTTTGTTTGTAGATAACATTGCTCACTGATGTGATCTCAAATCATGGTCTTATCTATTATATAACATCAGATGTGGGGAAAAAAAACTGTTTCCCTGTGGCTAATTGTGGTGAGTGTCACATTATGTTGTACTATAGTGAACAATTTCAGGGGCACCAAAAGCCAGCAGCTCTGCCTCTTGGGAGGGGACTTTTCCTTTGCAGCTCAGCTTCAGGAAACGTGAACATTTGTGTTTTCAAGACCACATACCATTGGGAAGGAAGTAGGGGTGGAGATGCGTGCTGAGATTAAGTGGATATGAGAATCTCTGTACTGCATATGATTTGGAAACTGCTGGGTTTCATGTAGCCCTCTCTCTGTCATGCTTTCGAATTTTCAAAGGTAGACTGACAATAATATTGATACTTGCTAAGGATATTTTTCATAAAATAATTTATTTGCTTTTCAATTGGACAGACAGACCTCTGTACAGCGTGCTGACCAGCATGGCTATGCCTTGTGTAAGAGGAGACACAGACAAAAATCTGCTGCAGACACTCTATAGTCATATTTCTTTGGGATATATAACTATTACCTATCATAGTAAAGGAATTTAATAATTGTGGGAACTAAAGAGCAACTTGGAAGTTATTTTCAGAAGGGAGGCATTAACTCCTTATAGCCTCAAGTCTGTCTTTCCACCTCAGACGCTGGCCCATGTTAACCTCAAAGGATGCATGCAAGACCTATTCTAGCTTGGCGTATAGGGAGTTATGCAAGTAGTAAACAGAGAAGCTGAGTTTCTTTTTGAGAGACTGACGGAGAGAGGGGAAAAGGCAGAAATTGCACCCATTTAAAAAGAGTGCCCTGATTTGCTGTTTAAAAGTGGGACCATGTTTTCCCAGACGAGCAAAAACTCTGTAGCTTTGTTGGCTTGTTAATGAGTGATCTCCCTGGCGTGCTCTGGCTGGGCATGTTTTCTTGACTTAGGACTGACACTCTTAATATAATCTTAATTCATTTTTAGTCTAGGCTGACTAAGTCTTCTGATTTGGCAAAGTAGAGTGTCAGGATTGCCATTGTTATGTTTACTCTGGATTTATATCTTAAGTTGAGGGTAAGTAACACATTTACATAAATCAACTGAGCACTAGACTTAACAGAAAATTGTTTTACTGAGAGAAAACACTAATTGTATTACTTCCTGAGATTTGCTTTCATTTTATATTAAACCTCAAAAGATTTAGAAATGTAGCATGTTCTGTTTTAAAAATTAACTCTTCTGTGGATTTTGCTTTTGCAGAAAAAATGAAAACATTTTTTGCAAGAATTGGTTATAGCTGTTGCTACCATGGATGACTTTTCTTGAGGTGGAATATAAAGTACAGCAGGCTGATGTTATTTAGCAAAATAATAATATGCTTTTATAGAAGGACTTGTGTTTTATGAAATTGGTAGCACAAGGACTGCAAATCAATACAAAAAGTTCTTTCAATACTAAAGATAATGCTGAGAGGTGAAGAGGCTTTAAATTTATAGTTGCAAAAATTTTCAGTAGGAGTGCTTTTTAAATAATAGTGTTTCATCATGATTCATGCGAATATTTTTTCAGAATTTATTTCCTTTAAAATAATGCCAAGGAAAAATATCATGGCTGTATTAGATTAGTCATTATTCTATTAATTCATGTTCAATTTAAAACAATTTTACTTTTATTAATATTTACTGTTATTTATTTTTAAATCATGATAAAAGGAGAGTTCAACAATTTGAGAGTAAGATATTTTAAAAAATATATGTTATAGTTGCAAGTGCCAGAAATGTATGGAAAAAGATAAGAGATGAGTAGTAGCTATTTTCAGTTTTTTCAAAATGTTATAATGTTAAATGTTATAATGTTCTTCTTTCAATAGAATGAAATATTAGTAATACAATATTGATCATGAGATATAATGTTAAATGTCTGACTTTTTAATGCAATTTTTTTACGACCACTGAATGTAATTTGCCTTTTAACAGTTCTAGTTTGGTGCACTCATGGTTAGGAAATGCACTAACTTCATGACAAGTTTTTATTTTTATCTTTAATGTATTTTCTCACTAAACTTATTAGCACCATTAAAGTATTCTTCTGTAACTAGAGAAAAAATTCTCTGTCTGGGTTTCTTGTGAGTGTATTTAAGAAGGACCAAATGACATGAGGTCACATTCATGGACAGTATATTTTGCTTTGCAGAATGGCTTTGTATAGCTTTTTGGTTTATTTAAAGAAATTACTATTGAATTTTAAGGTGTTTTTCTTGAGATTCTCTATTCCCTGATTTTATCTCCTTTTGTTCCCTGTCACAACAACGTGGCTGTCTGGACACCCACCTCATCCCTCTTCGTCAGTTTCACTTGGGAAGATAGGATCCATATTTCTAGTCTCTGAAAGGTGGAAGCATGTGTTTTGTCCAGCTGAGTCTCTTGGTCTGATTTTTTTTCCGGGTCCTAATACATGTTTATTCCTACATGTGACAAATCTGCAGTCGTGTTTTCTTTCTGAGTTATAATGACTCAGATGTCATAATTAATTTGATGAGCAGGTGGGGGTTATTAGCCTTGTGCTTCACTTGCTAATAGCTGCACAGTTTTTCTAAAGTACTCTTTCAACTAAGGAGGCATTTCTTCACATAGAATAAACAGTACAGCACAAAAGCCTCAGTTAGATAACTATCCGTGGGCTTGAAAAGCTGCCAAGCAGATGTTGTTATTGGAGCTGGCCCAGGCGAGATTGGGCCAGGCAGATGCTCGTGGGGAGGGGAGTGGGGTGGGGGGAGGAGAAGGGGGAGGAGAAGGAAGAGATTAGAGGTTGGGGGGAGAGGGGGAGGTTCTATCAGACTCTGATGCTTTCTTTGCAGGGGTTGGGCCAGATTTTGTTGGGAAGGCAGGTGTCTTCTCTTCTAATAAGCCACCTTCTTGGTTATGGCCACAGGTTGGTTGCTTGAAATATACCTAAATGAGGATGGAGATGGGGGTGGAGGGTACCTTCTCTAAATATCCACATGGGAGCGAATCTGAGTGTTCATCCAGCAGTCTGAGACTTCTGGTTTGCATTAGGGCGGCTGTGTGCAATTTTTGAAGGGCCTACAGAGACTCTGCTTCATACCTATCCACATATGTAATGGACATGACTGCCTTGACATTTACCAGAACTCATAGGTTCTGCTTTATTGCTATAAATTAGGTTGTGCAAATTTAAGACAAAATGCTGTTTTGTTTCCTGTCACCTCACTATATAACTTTTCCTTGAGCATTCCCCACCCCTTATTAAAATGTTTCAAAGTAACAGCTTACCTTTTAAAACTAAAATCAATCTTGGAACATGTCAGATTTGTGGGAGGTAAATGTGTGGAAGGTTTAATCTAAGCTGATCTTGTTTCTGTCCTCTGCGTGGTTTTTTGTTTTTTTTTTTGTGATCTAAGGCTTTTTAAAACTCAACTCTCACTCCCCTTTACTAGATTAAATTCTGTAATCTCATTTTTCTTTGAGCTGATCTCAAGCCAATGGTCTGGGGATTTTATAGCCAAGGGATAATTTTTGATAATGGGCTATTAAAACACTTGCAGCTCCTACCCTGTCTTTCAAATTAGTGTGTGCACAGATTGTCTTTCTGGGGGAAAACTCTTTCCCTTGGTAATAAGCAGCTGATTATGTGCCACAAGCAGTATAAAAGCTTCCTGGAATGCTTATGCCCAAAACACAGGTAAATAAATAATGATAAATAACAATAGTAATTGTGGAGTGTGAGCAGCAACTCTGTCCTAGATTTTTGTTTTACTCCCCTTTGGAAAAAAAAGTGATGTTTTCCCTTATTCAGACAGATTTAGTGTGTTCTGACAAATAGGGTCATCTAACAGTTACCTTAACGATGGAAGTACAGTGGCTTGAGACAGCTGTGTAAGGTCATGTAACTTTCATTGTTGTTTATAGTGTGTTTATTAATAGGTTAAAATGAATAGCTCACTGGACAGAGGTCACATAGCACCTGTATAAATAATAAATCTGCCCTTCCAAAATATGTAATGTAAAATCAATCAATATGTATAACTTGCTATTTTGTTTTTTAATTCAATTCCTTTCTATTCTGTAGTTTTCTAAGGAGTGGTTAAAATAAAAATTATTAGTTCTGAGCAAGGCAAACACATTTGCTCACCTTACCCTTTTTTAGTGTGGCTAGGATTTTGTTAGCATGTGATTTAAAAAACCAATAACCTCTGAATAAAGAGTATATCTAATTCCATGTCTTAATCATTTTTTCACAAGAAAAAAATTAGGGACATATTAGGCATATGTAGAGTAACATAAAGCCACCAATTGTAAAACTGATGTGACGTGAATTGTGCTGAGGGTTGGCATGAATGCTATTCTTTCTCATGTGTAAAATTAGGCTTTAGATATATCATGTGTGTGCAGTGCATTGCCGCAGTGGGTGCAGATGGTAAGAACACATATGTCTCAATACCATTCGCTTAGCCTGTGTGCCTTATCGCTCAATAGCCCGACAGATGCCTATGGGTGAATTCTTTCATTGCCCTCTCCGTTGATTGGTAGTACTTTTGGAAATGATGTTGTAATTTGGCAAACTAAATCTTGGTAGGGGAGCAGTGCTGAAAGTAATGAAGATATGGCACAATTATAGTTCTGAATCTTGTATTTAGAGTAAGAAGACTTCATCAAATAAAGGTTTTAGGTATTCCGTAATGTTAAAAAAAAAGGAAGAAAAAAAGCTGGTTTCACATTTGATGCAAAATTTGAAAAATTCATGTCTTTTTATTGGCAAGTATTAATTAAAAGTCCCTGAATCATTTTAAAATCTGCACAGAATGAGATGTGGTATTATATGTGATGTCAGATTAAAAAGTAAAAGTTCAGTCTGCAAAGTCTATAAAAATGTTTTTAATATAGTAGAGCACCTCATAACATGAGTCATTGCTAGGAAAAAAAAATATATATCCACACTGTACTGGAATATAAATAATTTTCCTGAAACAAGAACTATATGCAACAATTACTGATATGGCATGGTTAGTGGTCAGGTGGGGATTAATGCTATTTCTAATTTGGTAAATGGTTATACTGTACCTAGGCCTTCAACTGTATAAAATTGAAATCTGTAGCAATCACCACCCATGCCTCTTTAGTACTTGTAATTCTGCAGATGTGTAATTCAGTGAACATTTGTTTAGTGCCTACTGCGTGCCTAGGAGTGTGCTAAAGGTTGGGGAAATACGACGACTAATAAAGTGTTGATCCCTGTTCTCAAGGAGTTTATAATCTAATCTAGTGGTGGGAATAAAAACATAAAACTAAGCTCCTCGCTCCTATAAAACAGATGGCAGACAACGCCGTACAGATAGATAAAAAGAGCTGTTGGAGCGTAGAGGAGGCAATTCAGAATTCACACATATCCAGAGAAGGTTCTTGCGACTTGAGAAATGAGCTTCAAAGATCAGTACAGTTTCTTCAGGCAAGCATGTGAGACCTTGCCTGAGCATGTGGGCCTGCGGGAGGCTGGGAATAGTGTAAGCAAAGGTGAGTCATTGCAGTGGGTAGGCTGTGTTGGTAGTTGCGGGTCTTGAACAATCAGGGGGAGGGTGATTGGATTTAACCTATGGGGGGTGGGGAGTGGAGTGCTGTGAGAGACTAGGCTGAAAGGTCACGTTTGATGAGGGCTTCAGATGCCACATTAAAGAGTTTCCAAATGGGTAGCTCTTCAAGTTTTCAGTTATAATTAGGTGGTCTTTTAGAAGACAGCTCTGACAGCAATGTGGAGGGTGGAATGAAGGGGGGAGAAAATGGAGTCAGGGAGGAGGTCATTTTAAACCAGTCTCTTTAATTTTCCTGTAAAATATTATCTTTATCTTCTCCCTGTGTATTGGGTATAGTACCTACCTAGAACATAGGCTACGTGCTTATTCATTTGTAAGGTTTAGAAAGTTTTAACTGAGCACCTACTACATGCCAGTGATGTTTCTAAGGGTTTTGGCTACAGTGGTATACAGGACAGACATGATCTCTGCCCCCAGGGAGCTTACCTTCTCTTGGAGGAGAACAAAGAATCAACACAACAAACTCATGAGCAAGTGATTTCAGATTATGATAACTGCTATGAGGAAACAAACAGAATGATGTAAGTATGTAGATTAAACTGAAGAAGGGGTATGGGGGTCTGTGTTAGTTAAAGTCCTCTGGGACAGCCTTTCTGAGGAAATGAAATACAAGAAATGAGAAGTAGCCTAGTATCCTTGTACTTTTGGTACTAATTTGTGACCTCAGTTTTGAATATAGCTATGGTTAAAAGTCCTTTTGAGGCATTTGCACTTTCAGAGATAACCTCGGGGACAGCTTAACCTTTCGTAATTATCAGAAAACTGGTTATCAGAAGCATTTCACTGCATTCCTCTATAGATGCCTTTGTGGAATCATGATTTAACCTTAGGTTAGCTTCACTATAAATGAAATCTTTAAGGAACATTTTCTGTGTAAAATATCCATATATAGAAGAGCATGCCTCTTATCTTATGATGAGAACTGAGTGTTCAATCTAGTTTTCTCCTTTTCCCTGTGTGCTAGGAAGCTCAGAGCTCAAAAATTGTTTTTGCTTGTCTGTTTTCCACTGTTTGGATTCTATGATAGAATTTTCTACTTCCTGTTTGCCTTCATCACTTGGATTTTTTGCTTTATGTTATCTTATTGGGTCATTGCAACTTTAATTGAAGTATTAAAGTCATTATTTGTAATAATCAATAAAAATCAGTCCTCAAATTTGATGCGTAGGATCTGACGAGAACAGAAGCAACAGGAATGGACAGATTCTGGAGATGTTGAGGAAAGAGAGCTTGGTGATGGATGGACATGGAGGGTAAGGGAGAGGGAGAGGAGACGATGGCCACATCACTGGGTAAATGCTGAGGCTGTTCACAAAAATGGGGAATATAAGAGAAAGCAGATCTGAGGGAAGGATCAAGGCTTGGGTTTTAGATAAGCCATTAGTCACAGGCCCTGCTGCAGTAGCTAGCAGTCAATGAAAAAGAGTGTTTAGAGCACAAGAGCACGGTTATGATTAGGAACACAAATTTGAGCGTTATTGAAGACTTGGAAGCAAGTGGAGCTGTCAAGGGAGGTGTTGCATCTAGAGGGGATCTGAGGGCTACAGATGGACCCTTTGAGGGACAGCTATCAGGAGTGACTATGGGAGAGGAATTCATATCTCTCAGCCCTCAGGACCTTTTTACCCTGTCATTACACCAAGGCCTTCAATCCTCTTCCTTCAGCTAACTAGTGTCGATGTTCTGATTCATTCTTCAGGGCCCGGCTGAGACATGTGGTATTGCAGTAAGTTGATCCCTCCTTGTCTAAGCTGGTTGTTTCTCCTATTGCCCTTTGGACTTTCACATCATAGAACCTACCACAGAATATTTGAATTTCTTGTTACTAACTGAGCTCTTTCTCTCCACTACAATGCAAACTCATTGAGACATACATCTCTAGCATCTAGCTCAATGCCTGGCACATAGCTGATGCTCAGTACACATTCGTTAAGTGAACAACTAAACTAGAGGAAATCATCCTCAAAGTGAGAGGAATGCTGTCTCAGAGATGGCAGGGGAAGATGAATGAGTATCTAGAGAGAGGGACGTAGTAGTCAACATATTGGTGTTCATGATAGCTTGGGCTGCCATAACAAAATACCATAGCCTGGGTAGCTTAAATGATAGAAATTTATTTTCTCACAGATCAAGGTGCTGGAAAGGTGGGTTTCATTCTGAGACCTCTTCCCTTGGCTTCTCTTCTCATTGTATTCTCACATGGCAGAGAGAGAGCAAGCGAGCTTGTCTTCTGATAGGGATGCTAATTCTATTATAGCAGGGCCCCACTCTTATGACCTCACCTAACCTTAATTACCTTCATAAAGGGTCTGTCTCCAAATACGAAGTTTCCATTCTGCCTGCATTGGGATTGGGCTTCAGCATGTGAATTTTGGGGGGACACAAACATTCAGTCCGTAACACCTCCCTCATAACTGGATACTGTTTATGACTTACAGGGAGATAGACATTCTTAGTTGCAATTGTGATATAATATCCAATTCACAGTGGGAGGCATCTGTCTTTTCTCTGAATTCTGATCCAAAGGATGTTACTGAGACCCAGATTTATTAACATTAAATACCTTTCCCAAGTCCATAAATTCCGATCCAGTGGATCCTTGGGTTTGTTCTCATGGTTGATCTTGCAGAGCTTCTTGTGTTGTCCACTAAATCTGTCTTTCTACTCACTAACACTATTGGTAATAACTGAATGTGCTTAGGCTGCAGCTTGAAAGGAATTCCGTGAGTAGAAGGGTGTCAGGCACAGGAATGTGTTAGGGAGGGAAGTCTTGGAAGCTGATTTATTTTAAAGTTAGATTAGATGATTATCTGCTTGGGTTGCTACAGGTACGGCTTTGCCCTAGGTGAGGGGATAGCCCAGATTTCCTCTCAAGTTTCTTATTGGCCTAAACATCCTCTAGTTGGAATTTAAAAAATCTTATTTTCCAGATTGTTTGAGATCCATTTCTTCTGTACATCCTAGAAATACAGTCTGTTGAAAATAAGAACAGATCCAGGAAAGGGTGTTTATTTAATGTTGTAGGAGAAGACATAGCAGAACAGAGCCTTTGAATGATTAATGCAAATTTTTGTTTTATTTTAACCTGAGTAATCCTCAGATACATAAAAACTCATCACTTAGTATTTTTCCTTTTCTAAAGAAACCATAGTAATATGTCTCTTCCTCACCTGCATGCTCTTAGATACACAGAGAGTAGAGGTTTATTTGGTCTCTATTTTTATAACAGTATCATCCTTTAGTTTCTTTATTCCTAGAACATTATTTATCAGAATGTACTTTGAATTAAAAAACAAATGACCTAAATATAGAAATAACATTCCCCAGATATAAGAATGGTCGTTAAGCAGGTAAAGTAAGGCAGGCGTGTGTAGTGCACCACCTCTCCTAGTAAGAGAAGAAGGACAAAAGCATTTGACATTTCGAAATAAAATATATATCTGGTCTTAGTAGGGGTATCTATTTGCATTTTTATTTTGGTCAATTTTAAATGGTCATTTCTATATTTCTATAATGTTCACTGGGAAATTTGTTTCCCTAAGGCCGGAAGTCTGGGCTGGAGGCAAACCCTTTGAAGTTTGTCTCCTTTCTTCCTTTGTACATTAAAATAAATCAAAACAAAACACTAATCCCTTTATTATATTTGACAACCATGGACGATTGTTCTACCCTGTCAGTGAAATCACTCTTTCTTACTTGAACTGGGAATTTTTTTTTAGGTTTCCTTTTTACCTCCAGCACGTTTTAGGAGACATAGACACGACACGGGAGCAGTAATAGTTTTTATGGGGCGAATAAGTAACTGCCAAACCCCGAGGACAAGCCCTGATATTTGAGTTCGTAGATTGCACCATATACTTTCACTTTTAGTAAATAGGCTACTTCGTTGGTCTGCAGCTCAGTTTTCCTTTTGCTGTTCCTAAACTCTCCAATTATGATAAACTTGATAATGTAGGTCCATAACGATTCTTTGTAACAAATACGTACACAAATTCTCTGGGTGGTTTTGAGCAGTAAATGTGAAGAATCTGGGTGGCAAACCTGTGTATAGCCACTGAGATCCCTTTGAGGTCGCCAGTGCTGAATCCTACGAGTGATCTGAGCCAGACCTTTAGAGAAGCTGCGCCTAAACTCTGCTCCTTTTTCCCCCATTTTTCAGAATGATTTTATGTTTTATTATTTTAAATGCAGTCTTTTCCCATAGATAAATAGAGGCACAGACACTGAGTTTTAAAAATAAGACTACGTGCTTTATTTTGTTAGAATAATGAAGGAGATTGTTGGAAGTAGAAATTCTGGACAAGTTTTTCTTCATAGGGAAGAACGGATGGAAACCATTTCTCCATGAGCATCCTTGAGTTTCCAGCTTTCATTGAACAAATCCCCTCGTGCCATTGAAACATCCACCTTTAAATGATACATTTAAAAAAACCCTTGTTTAACAGTAGTTTGTTTTAGAGGCTGTACAAATAACAAAATCATGTTATAGGTTAAGACAAAAAGCCACAATAACCCACCCTATCAGCCCTTTTCTTCTGGGGGGAAGTGAGCCAGATGTTTAAACAATATGGCAGGATACGTGCATGGTGCAGTACTTGGAGACCTTGGGAAAGAAATCATGTCTGCACCCCTAGTGTTTCACAGTTTTAGACCCCTGACCTAGAAACAGTTTAAACAGATGTTTAGTTCAAGGGATTTATGTCGACATTGAATTTTTTTTCCCCCTTTGGAAATGGCTTCCTCTAAAATAGGAGCATTTTACTAGAAAAAGGACCAGCGAAACAACTCCATCTCAACGTTTTCTAGTTGCGTGTTGAAACTGTTCTGGTACAATAGGAACAAAACAAACAAACAGCTGCCTCACCAGCCATTGCTGTTGGTGTGTATGAACATATTTTCTTTCTCCACTCTTAGTTCTGTGTATGGTAAGTTCAGACTTTCAACGCTAATGGAGTTTACTGCAGGGGAAGAGACCTCAGAAAACCTCTAGAGATTATGAGCCAGCATAAATTGTGGCTTCTCTTCTTTTCCTCATCTCCAACCACCATTCCTTCCCATCATCCTTCTCCCCCCATCCCATTCTGCTCCTTTCTCCAGAAAGATTCTTCCCAACTTCAATCCTGGTGTGAGGAGTTCATTCCATAATTTAGATCAGTCAGAAAGGAAGCATTGCATCATAGATGCCTTTGTGAAAGGGTTTATTTCATATCTGAAATGTTTTCATGCACATTCGCTCTGCTTTGACTTGCAGAAGGAGAGAGAAAGTAGTTTTACTGCAGGCAAAACAGCCACCTGTGAAAACTAATTGCGTAGGTAGAGGTTTGATGGTATCTCTGGGAGGGATCCAGCAGGAAGAAAGTAAATGTTCTTAATCTACAAGGAAATCACCTGTATGCCAAACTGACCCTCCTCATCAAAGCCAGGTTTGAAATATCCTGTCAAA
Organism: Lepilemur ruficaudatus; assembly: GCA_963574885.1. NCBI lineage: Eukaryota > Metazoa > Chordata > Mammalia > Primates > Lepilemuridae > Lepilemur > Lepilemur ruficaudatus. Next base: position 1,190 of record CAUYRT010069373.1, on the reverse strand, counting down.
TAGGTGGTCTGTTCGGGAGGCTGGGGTGGGGAGGGCGTCAGGAGGGAGGAGTCACGGAGGAGGCAGGTGCAGTTCATCTTAGTGGGCTGTGTAGGGAAGTGAAAAAGGACTGACTAATGTGATAGTGTTGGGGCTCAGAAACTGATACCCCAAAAACATGGCATCTTGACTTGCTGAACTGAGAAAGAAGCCTCAAGTTCTCTCCGATATCTTGTACCCCATCCCTCAATGATCTCTCAAACCTCTGTCTCTTCCAGAGCACAGGATGAAGTTGTTCCCTGAAGTTCCCTTGTCTGCTTAAAGTCCAGACACGCTAAAAAAGAAAACAATTACCTTTGGTCCCTTCCCTGAGTTTTCATTAACAGAACTCATATCACAGGAAGAAAGACTAAAAGTCTGTCAACAAACCTGGACAGACTGTTGTCATAAACCACTGAATGCTCTGTAGCCCAACAGATTTTGTCCCAGGTTATTGTATGTTCTTCATGCCCATTAAGTTCCCCTAAAATTTATTTACTACCCCCCCTAAAATTATACACACTTCTCCATCTCCCACTCCCCATAGAAGTAGGGCATATAAGCATAGATACCTTTTTAGGATATGGGCTATCACTCTGTGATTCTTCCCCTTGCACACTAATAAATTTGTATGCTCTTTCTCCTATTAATCTGCCTTTTGTGAGTTAATTTTTCAACGGAAACTTCAGAGGGCAAAGGGGAAGTTTTCCCTTGGTCCCTACAATAGATTCAACTAAACCACCTCATTACAGGCTGAAATGTGATATGAATGGTGTATAGTTACTCTCAAACAAACATTTGAGATGTGGCTGCTTTTGAGTTCCTTCTTTCTTCCTCCTCTGCAAGTTTTCCTTTTCAGTTGTAAATGTTGTTATCTTGGCTTTCCCCCCTCTTTCCTGGATCTCACCAATCTAGTGTACCCACGTGTACCTTACTCTTTTTTTTTTTTTTTTGAGACAGAGTCTCACTCTGTTGCCCGGGCTAGAGTGAGTGCCGTGGCATCAGCCTAGCTCACAGCAACCTCAAACTCTTGGGCTCAAGCAATCCTTCTGCCTCAGCCTCCCGAGTAGCTGGGACTACAGGCATGCGCCACCATGCCCGGCTAATTTTTTGCATATATTTTTAGTTGTCCAATTAATTTCTTTCTATTTATAGTAGAGACGGGGTCTCGC
>CAUYRT010069372.1:0-35688 GCA_963574885.1 Lepilemur ruficaudatus | reverse complement strand
TCACAGCTCACTGCAGCCTCAAACTCCTGAGCTCAAGCCATCTTCCTGCCTCAGCCTCCTTAGTCACTGTGATTATAGACATGAGCCACCACACCCAGCCTATTAAGAATTTCACTTAGCCAGGCATGGTGGCTCGTGCCTATAATCCTGGCACTTTGGGAGGCCAAGGTGGGAGGATCGCTTGAGGCCAGGGTTCAAAACCAGCCTGGTCAACATAGCGAGACCCCATTTCAACCAAAAAAATTAAAAATTAGCCAGGTGTGGTGGCATATGCCTACAGTCCCAGCTACTTGGGAGGCTGAGGCAGGAGGACTGCTTCAGTCCAGGAGTACCAGGCTGCAGTGAGCTATGATCACATCCCTGTACTCCAGCCTGGGCAACAGAGTGAGACTCTGTCTCTCAAACAAAATAAAAGAAATTCTTAATTTTTGAACAAGCGGCCCCACACCTTCATTGCACATTGGCCCCTAGGATTATGTAGCTGGACCTATCAATACTTACCATCAACTATATCTGAAACACGCAGAACTAAATGCAACTGGGCTGGGCGCAGTGGCTCACACCTGTAATCCTAGCACTCTGGGAGGCCGAGGTGGGAGGATCACTCAAGGTCAGGAGTTCAAAACCAGCCTGAACAAGAGCCAGACCCTGTCTCTACCAGAAATAGAAAGAAATTAATTGGACAACTAAAAATATAGAAAACATTAGCCGGGCATGGTGGTGTATGCCTATAGTCCCAGCTACTCGGGAGGCTGAGGCAGGAGGATGGCTTGAGCCCAGGAGTTTGAGGTTGCTGTGAGCTAGGCTGATGCCACGGCACTCTATAGCCCGGGCAACAGAGTGAGACTCTGTCTCAAAAAAAAAAAAAAACAAACAAAAAAAAAAAACAAAAAAAAAACTAAATGCAACTGGATTCTGCATTTCGGATGGCATAAATTATATTCTGTAAAAGCCACTTAACAGACAGCCTTATACATATCCTTCTAAAGTTACATTTCTTTAATATAAGTTAATGACATTCAACTGTTTCTAGGTGGTCCTTGAAATGAAAGTACTACATAAGAAAAATTTTGTATTAGGAAGAGCTCAGAATATGTCTGTTATACTTTAAGTACATAAACAAAGATGACATTCATTTTTACTGAGCTTTAAAATTCACTTAGAATCTAAAGACATATTTCTAAGTGACTTATGCTACGACTGAAGGTTGGGTAAATAAGGAATAGTTAACTAAAGTATAAAACCAAAGGACTAGAAAAAATAATTTACTTTTTAACAAAGCACTTTTAGCCAATTAGCATAACAAAAAAACATAATGAATGAAGAAATGTCATTTTCTAAACTAATTGTAGCTTGAGAATTCTAGGTTTTTTTTCCAGTCCCTTTCATGAAGTTAAACCCTGCTCCTAGGGCCTAGGTATTTACTCTGCAAGTGGCTGGGTCACTGTGCTGGCTCATTCCTCAGAAATCTGCCAGAAATCAAGCTCCAGGCCCCAAAGGCTCCCAGCCTCTCAATGTGAGAGGTGGTAAAACACAGAGTTGCAGGGCTGGATACCAAGGAGTGATAAGATTCAGTTCTAAGGGAAGCCGATGAAAGTCTCAAACAGTGTTTTTAAGAAAAGGGCTGCTTTGTGAGCCAGCGAGTGCCCAGCACAAGCAAAGTTCACAGAGAAGCTGAATGACCAACACTAAGGGACATGTAAAGGAGCGTCTGCTTCACAGGGAAGGCTACTTAAGGACAGAACTTTCTGTCCTATAGAGGACAGAACTTTCAAAGTTGCTTTCAATTCAAAGGCTGAAGTCCTGGGTAGAAATTCTATGGGAGACAATGGCAAAGGAAGGAATTGCTTGGATGAAATGCCAGTTTGCACCTAGAGTAGGGAAAAAAGCAGCAACTCAAAAGTCTAATAAGAGGTCAGGAGTTTGAGACTAATCTGAGCAACACAGAGATCCTTTCTCTACAAAGAATAAAAAAATTCAGCCAGGCTAAATTTAATTTAAAAAAAAGAAATTTAGTCCCAGTTACTCGGGAGGCTGAAGCAGGAGGACTGCTTGAGATAAGGAGTTTGAGGCTACAGTGAGCTAAGACTGTACCACCGCACTACAGCCTGAGCGACAGAGCAAGACCCCATCTCTCAAGACAAATAAAAGAATAGAATTAAAAAAATTAAATTTTTTTTAAAAGTCTAATAAGAAAACTCCTGGACAATTGTGAAATATGTATTTGGTTAGAAAGATGCCCCTGTGAGTGATTATGGAGGTCAAGAGTGGGTGCAGGATGGTCAGCCACTTTGGAAACGTCTGGTAGTTCCTCAAAATGTTAAACGTGAGAGTTACCGTAAGACCCAGCAATCCCACTCATGGGCTAATACCCGAGAAAACCGAAAACATAGGTCCACACAATATCCTGTACACAAATGTTCATAGCAATAGTTTTCATAGTAGCTGCAAAGTGGAAATGGAATGTCCATCAACTAATGAATGGATAAGCAAAATGTGGTATATCCATATAACGGAATATTACTTATCCATGAAAAGTGATGAAGTTCTGATACATGCTACAACATGGTTGGACCTTGAAAACATCATACAAAGTGAAAGAAGCTAGTCACAAAAGGCCATCTATAGCATGATTCCACTGATATGACATGTGCAGAATAAGCAAATCCATAGACGGGACATAAACTAGCAGTTGCCAGGGGATGGGGAAGAGGGAGATGGGGAATGACTGCTATCAGGCTTCTATTTGGGGTGATGAAAATGTTCTAAAATTAGATAGTGGTGATGGTTGCACAACTTTGTGACTATACTAAAATCTCTGAATTATATCCCTTAAAAGGGTGAATTTTGTGATATATAAATTATATCTCAATAAAGCTGCTTTAAAAAAAGAATATATTAATAGAAAAAGGTAATCTTTTGTCCTGAACAATGAGTTAAAGGAAGTACAGCTCAAGGTAGACTTGAAAAGTAGCAGGCTCAACACAAGCTCTTGTCACAAGAAAATCATACTGGCCCAGAACAGATGGCTGAAAGGCATTATTCATGTCTGACCAGAGAGGTAAAAGAGAAAAGTATGATTCTTCCTTTAGTATGCTGCCACATACTTCTCATTGGGGCTCTGGAATGGAAAGAAGTTAACTTTCAGATGTGTTTTATAGGTTTTTAAGCTGTTCTAAATTCAGTTACTTTGAAGTAATTGAATCTTTGCCGAGAAACTTTAAAAATAAAAAAAAAAAACCTTAGCAACAGATCTTGTGAAAATGTTTAATCTAATAATAATACCCTAAAGCTAAATGAGAAAATGAGCAAAAATACGCCTAAAACATAGAGGGAAAAGGACCTATCAAATCAGACACAATTGAATACCCCATTCCAATTCCAACATGGTGGCGGGTCTTAGGGAAAAGACGGGTACCCTGCGTCAGTCTGACCCACAGGGAAGGGAGCCTGTCACTGTTTCAGGGCTCCTATCAGTGGCCTTTGCATGGCCTCTTCTGAGGCTGTTAGGTTTTTAAAAAACAATGCAAGACCATGACATTGCATAAGTCATTTCCACCAATCTTGAATCCATATTCCTGAAACGCCACAAAAATCTGTATTTTACAGCAAATCAACATTTTAAATTCCATTTGCAAAGATACATTTCTTCAAGCAACTCTTTTCCTAACAAATCGAGACCACAGAAAAAGCAAGTTATAATGATATAAAACTTCAACCAGAACACATGAGAAATAGTGTCTTGGTGGTTTTGAGGATGATCAGATCTTCTATTTTATTTCAAGTCTTATAAATGAAAACTCTAAAAAATTACATTGACCAGTCACAGAAAGCAATAATAAAAATTATTCAATCCTTATCTATGCTCTAAAATTTTAATTATCTCAGCTTCCTCATTTTAAACATTTGCACTTGGTTTAATAAGCTTAATCAAGTTCTGAAACTAGTGTTATGAAATTACAGCATTTTCTAGTTTCAATGCAAAAGTAATTATATTTTATATTTCATAAAAATTTCATTTATTGGTCATATTCCTCCCATCTAAAACTGAAATATTAGTTGCTCCTTTTGGCTTAAAAATCAAATACTGACATAGGTAATGTGTGATATGAGCTCCTAAACCTTCCCTTTGAACTGCTCGGCTTTATGAATTTTCTCCTAAAAGAGGTATACAGCCAAAGGCTGCATTCTGGTTAACTGAAGGTTCCAGTTAAAAGGGTTAACACGCCGGGTGGAGTGGCTCACACCTGTAATTCTAGCACTCTGGGAGGCCGAGGCGGGTGGATCAGTCAAGGTCAGGAGTTTGAAACCAGCCTGAGCAAGAGTGAGACCTCGTTCCCACTATAAATAGAAAGAAATTAACTGGACAACTAAAAACATATAGAAAAAATTAGCCGGGCATGGTGGCGCATGCCTGTAGTCCCAGATACTCAGGAGGTTGAGGCAGGAGGATTGCTTGAGCCCAGGAGTTTGAGGTTGCTGTGAGCTAGGCTGACGCCACGGCACTCACTCTAGCCCGGGCAGCAGAGTGAGACTCTGTCTCAAAAAAAAAAAAAGGGTTAACACCCTTAAATTGGAACATGTTCAGAATTACTAACATTTTATTATTCCCTCAGGTCTCCTCCATGAGAAATAAATATTATTTAATTTCAGCATTAAAAATGTTAGACTAGGGGTAATACTGAAGTCTACAATCAAATGACATTTTTCCTCAGGGTTACTTCTGAAAAACAAGGTAACAAATTAAGAAACCATCTTCCCAAAAAAGATGAGAATTACAACACTTTTTAAAAATGGACTCAGTGGTAGTCACAGAGCTACAGCCTTCAAAGGCTGAGGCAGATTTTTATCATCTAATACCCCCAACCCGGCAACCAACAGGACGGATCCTTGAAAATTTATGTACTAATGAATTCCCATATCCACATTGCAGAATTTAAGTTTTTACACTCCACGTCTACAAGGCTTTTTTTTTTTTTTCCAGTATACAGCATTTACCTGTCAGGTGAAAATTAAGATGTAAAAATACTATGCTGTCTAAACTGAAATAATAGTTATCCATCCATCAATCAGGCAAATATTGTGTGCCTACCATGTGCTGGTCATAGGATACATATTCGAAATAAACAGCCTTCCACGTCCAGGGCACATGTTCTACTTAGGGTAACAGACAATAAACGACATAAATAACTAATGTGATAAGTGCTATGGAAAAATGTAACAGTGAAGCAGGGAAAAGAGGATTCAGGAGTTCAGGGAGAGATGATTTCAGACAAGACGGTAAGGAGAGATCTGTCTGAGAAGTCTGTACACAAATGGAAAAGTAACAGTGGATATTATGTATTTGGCTTTGAAATGCACTATATGATTGCATCTTTTTAAATATTCACGTAAGATTTCTATTTTCTCTACTTCAATCTTCTATTTCCTGATCATATTTCCAGATCTCCAAGACTGGAGAGAAGGCAGGCAGCCTGCAGACGTTGACCATCCAAGGCATGCCAAGGATATATTTCCTAATACTTCAGTTTACTTGATGTTTTTTGAGAACTATAGCTACAACAAAAGGGAAATTTGGGGAGTCTCTACAAAACAACTAAATAATAGTCAAAATGCAATTTATATTAGAAAATCTATCATTCTCCCCAGCAGTTTGTACATAATCTCTCATTAACAAATATTAAAGTAGCTAGAGTACATAGTAGTTCATGCCATACAGTCTTGCAGCAATAAAAAAATTCAGATATTAGCTGAAATGATCATCTTTTAAAGTAAGCTCATAGAAAGTATCTCCACAAATTGCATATTTACATATGAAATGCATCTGTGTTATTTCGGAATGAAATTGTTTTATTAGCACTTCATGTAAAAGCTGAGACATTTTCTAACTTGCAAGCAGAAAAAAACAAAACCAACAATCACTGACGTCTAAATGTTTTTATTTTGAAGGCTAAGAAGTTTGAAGTATATAACTGCACCAAAAGAAAAGCTCAGAAAAAGTTAGCAAATTAGAAATGACTCAAATATTCAACACATCTCTCACGTCAAATTTGCCAGCCCACCATAATGAAGATATTCAGTAGTTACAATGTATGCTGTTTGAGTAACCAAAGTAATTAAGTAATGAATAGCAAATGTAGGTGAATGTGCAAACTTAAGAAAACATGAATTTTAACAAGAAATGCTATCACTGGCTAAATATACTCGAACTGTTCCAAAAATACCAATCCAAGCACATATTTTTAAAATGTGTGGGTTTTCCCCAAGAGAAGCAAAACTTTTGACATTTTTTTTTCCTCTTGGATATATTAGACTTTCAGACCTCCACCCTACATCTGGAAGGAACATTTCAAACTTAGCTCGATGTAACTTTCAAAAATCAAATTGAGGGCCATCAGATACTTAGTGGCTAAGAGCTGAATGTGACTGAGTCAACAGAATGCTAGAAATGAAATAAAAGAAGTATTCAAAGTTTATCATCCTCCATGCGAGGAAAGGGACACGAAACAAAAGATGCATTCGCCTCTTCTGCCCTTTAATCTGTGAACACCATGCTTCTCTCCTTATGTCATGCCGAGGAGGAGAAAACGAGAAATGTTGAAAGCTTGCTAAATTTAAATATGGCCATTTCATCTAGACAGCTATCAACCTGGTCCCCAAAATTTGATTAAAAAAAAAAATCAGAGGAATGGATTCAAGCACTGTATAGAGCACATCCAGATCACTCTGCTCCGAGGCCAAGGAAAATGTTTACGATCTCCAGACCCATTCAGAAGCATATACAGTATCTGCAATGCGTAAGCTCTTCGTTGGCAAGACCGGTCAACATCAGAAGCTCAAGTGGATGAAGGTTAAAAGGCAGTAATAAATTAGCCAAGAAACACTGTTTGCCACCTAACCATAAAATAATTTTGGTCCTACAGTCCTACGGAATCGGTGGGGCTTCTCGTTTCTGTCGAGGCCCCCTAACCCTCGCACGGTCTCAACTACCGCCAGAAAAACTGACCGCACCAAGGCGTCAGGGCGGATGGAGGAGACGCAGATTTCGCACACAGGGTGAGACCACAGTCGCAAGCCCCACCAGGATTTCACCTTTGGGTGAAAAGGAGGGGGGGGGAGCAAGAAGTTTCAGCCTCTGCTCGACTGGAAACAGACGGCGTTTAAAGGACCCTGGGAGGAGGCGGAAAGGGACGAAGTCGTGGTGTCCGCGGTGCAGCAGCAGAGAATCGGGCTCTCAGAAAAGGGATGCGGAGGAGTGGGCGCTTATGTAAGCACACACCAAAAACTGAACGTGCACCCCCAGCCTGATGCACATCGGAGCACACAACACACGAACACAGCGTCGCGCCCAGGGCGGCATGCCCAGCCTGCGTGCGCTGAGGAAAGTAGACTGACCCCTCGGCCCGTCTGCACGTCCCCCCCAATCAGCGCAACCACCACCTCGGGCCGCAACGGGGGCGGCCAAGGCCGAGGTGCCCCGCCTGGGACCGAGCCTGGCTTCCCCGGGGCTCCCGCAGCGCGCGCCCAGGGTCCCCTGCGACCTGGCCCGACTCCGCGCGCCCAGCCCCGGACCCCACGCCCCGCCCCGGCTCCCAGCACTCAGACCCGAACCCCTGCGCCCGACCCGACTCCCGCACTCGGACCCCAGCCCCGAGCCCCGACCCGACTCCCGCGCTCGGACCCCAGCCCCGAGCCCCGGCCCGACTCCCGCACTCGGACCCGAACCCCTGCGCCCCGACCCCGCGGCCCGGCTCGGCCCGCCGCTTACCTCGCGCGGCCCGGACCCCGCCGCCGCACAGCAGCCCGGCCAGCAGCAGCCAGGCGGCGGGGGCCAGCGCGGGCGCAGGGCGGTGCGGCATCGCTCGGACTCCCGGCGCCGCGGCCGGCCCGACGCGGGAGCGGCAGGGAGGCGCGCAGGACGCCGAGGGGGCTCTCGCGGGCCGGGGCCGGCTGCTTCGCGGCGCGGCGAGCACCGGAGTCCGACGAGCAGCCGCCGCCGCCGCCGCCGAGACGCTGGGCCGCGCGCTCCGGCCGCGGCGCCCTCCCCGCCTCGGAGCAGCGCTTCGCTGGAGGCAGCGGCAGCAACTAAGATGGCGGCGGCGCTCTCTCTCGGGTCCGGCGAGGGTACCCGGCCGGGGGCGGGGTGGCGACGGGAGGGGCGGGGAGGGGAGCGACGCGCGGCGCGCGCGCGGCGGACCGGGGAGCGCGCGGGCACGCGAGGGCGGGGGAGGGGCGCGCGCGCACGGCGGACCTGGGGCGCGGGCGCGCGCCTCCCAACCCGCCGGCGGGGCCCGGAGCGCGCGCCCGCGGGGATGCGCCTTGGGGGCTGGCTCCGAGCGGCCGGGAGGGGCCGGGGACTGCACCCCCTGAGCCCGGCCGCAGCCCCAGGGCAACCCCTCCCATCCCTCACGCGCGCCGGGGCACCTGGGGGCCTGCGCCTCCCGTCTCTAACCCGAAGGACTCGTCCTTCCCCCCTCTTCCCCCAAGGAGTGCGGGGCCCTGGGCGCCGGCACCCTGTCACTTCGGCAGAGTCACGTCGCCTCCCAGAGCCCGGTGTCCTCTTCTGCCAAGCGCAGGTGAGGAGAGGGAGCTGGCGGGGTCCTGAGAGGTGTTCAAGGGGACAATGTCAGCGAGACGCGCGTGGTAAACAGTCAAGGGCTGCGCTGCACGTGCCGCACTTGGTCCAGCGCGGCAGGGAGTCCGTCCTGAATTTACTAAAGAAATTTGTTTGTGGCTTTTTACAGACGGCCTGCGTGCCCCCTCCTTCTAAATGATCTTAGTGTGATGCTGTCTCAGACATGTCCCAAGGGATAAAGAGAATAAAGAAGCCCCTCCCCCCACCGCGGAGTCCTGCAGGAATCTTTGGGGTCCTCCCATCTTCCTTGTCCTGGGGCCCCCTTCTCTCAGCTGGACCCCTGACACTGCCTCCCCCCCTCACGCCCCACCCCACCCCGAAGAAAGGCCTGGAACAGTCAGGATGGGCTTTGTGTGCCAGGCACCGTGCCCTAGGAGAAACATTATTGGCTGCATTTTGCAGGTGAGGAAACCAAGAAAGGTGAAATGACTTCCCCAGTTGGGACAACTATTGTAAAAAGAACGGCGGTATTAGAGAGACACCAACAGCAAAAGCTAACAATAAAACGTTAACTTTTCAAGACTATGCTGGAAGAGCTATCAGTGGACATCAAGGGCCATGTCTTCTGAGAGGGTCCTGCTGCCATCGTGGGGTCAGGGTGGAGGAGGCTGGGCGGCACTGGAGGGTGGGTGGAGAATGGTTTGTGGGGTGCAGAGGACTGATTGAGGAGAGTAGTGGGCAAGGAGCCCAAAAAGGTAGATTGAGGCCAGATTGTGAGGGGCTGGGACTTGATTCTACAGTCAACAGGAAGACCTGGAAATGCTGTGAACAGAGTTTGCTGTGACCTGAGGGAAGCTTCTAAAGCAATCTATAATCGAATTTGCTCCTCCCTCTGCTTTGTTCCCCACAAGCTCCTCCATCAAAGCCTGAAGATTCCATCTTCATTGCTTCCCTACTTCCCCTTCCACCCTCTCCCCTGGGTTGAGCAAGTCTAGCCTCCCCTTCGTGGGTTGGACCCTTTAACAAGGCACCTGCCCGGCCCCTGCCATCTCCAGGCCACGCCCACCACTCCTTCCAGCCAAGGCTTTGAGTCATCCTCTCCCGCCCCGGGTCATAAACTCAGTGAGGGCCTCCCTGCTGCCACCCCATCAGGTCCAGACAGCTCTGCCGAGCTTGGCTTCCCACTCCTCAGCCCCAAGCCCCACCCAGCTGGCCTCAGGGCATGCTGTCTGCCACTGTCTTCACTCGGATCCATTCCTGCCAGGGCCACCATTCCTGCCATGGCCACCGTCACATGTACATTCTCTCCCACCCCTGCCCTGTGCTTGAGGTCCTTACAGGGAGCCTCTGGGCTGCCTCCTCTAGAAAATCCTCCCTCCCCAGCCCCTACCTGCTCTAACTGTACAGTCCAGTCTTTGTAATCTGCTGCCAACTGACTAATCCTCTGTGTCCTTGTCTCCTCCCCACTGTATTCTAGTGGGAAGGACCCAGATGGCACAGTCAGGCAGGACTGGACTGGAGTTCTGGCTCCTGCTGCTACAAATGACCTTGGACAAGTTATGGAACTTTCTGAGTCTCTTTCCTCGCCTGTGAAATGGAATAACAATACCTACTTCCATGAGTTGCGAGAATTAAATGAGATGATGCAATTAAAGTGCCTCTTAGCGCCTAGTATACAATATGTCTAAATATGTGGTAGCTTCTCTTTCCCTCTGGAGTAGTAGCCTTCTGAGCTGCTGGTATACCAATGAACACATAGTAGGTACTCAGTAAACACTCAGTGATGAGCTAAATGAATCGCTGTTAGGTTTTCTAAAAATTATTATGAAGATTATATACCTCAGAGGGTGAAAAAATGTACCCTATAGGTTTCCAGGGACCTTTAAGCTTTACAAAACACAAAATCAGAAAGGTGTAACCTCAGAGCTATGAGTGGAGTCAATAGGCTGATGATGCCAAGAGGGGAAATTTAATATGTTCAGTTCCATTAAAATACAAACAAAAGCTCTTCAGCGTCTGGAATCCTGATCCCTTTATCTTCTGACCCTCACTGTCCCTTAAAGAAACAAAGAGATAGATCAAAAAGGTCCCCCGGCAGGTGGGGCAGACAGTCGCTGGTGAGATCAGTGCAACCTGCACCTGCTGAGATTTCGCCCACGTGAGAGTTAGTCCAGCTGCAGTGCTCAGCTTGCGAGTCCTGGCAGCGAGGGAAACCAGTACAGTCGGTTTCTGGTCTGCCTGACAATGGCCTCGGCCATGCTGGCACATTTCAAAGGTCTCCCCCATGATGGATTAGTTAAAATGGCCCTGAGATGGGGTTAATTCAGGCTGGTGCTGTGGTTAGCAGGGAGAGGGGCCTTGCCTGAGCTGAGCCAGCCGCTGACAGAGTGGCGGCATCAGGGGCCCTGGAGCAGTGGGGACGGCCGCAGCACCCAGGCCTGTCGTTAGCAGGGAACATAGACTTGGTAAGGAGGCGGCTCGGTTAGCTGGTCAAAAACACCTAAACTTTGAACGTACTCAACTCATCCGAGGCGGTAGATGGAGAGGACACAGAAAATTTTCCAAGGGGCTGCACCATTTGAGATGACTCTTGCTAATGACAGCATATCATAATAACTTACCATTTATGTCTCCAGCAGCCCTTTACAGAGGGTAATTCTATTGTTTCTGTTTTACAGATAAGAAAAATACCAGATTTGCTAGGAGCACATTGCTAGAAAGTAGGACTCCCGGGATTCAATTTCATGTCTGTCTGAGCCCAAAACGGAGCATCAGCCCCTATGTGAAATTACCCCCACGGATACCGTGCACGTGCTCCCACAGCTCGGAATCGGCCTGCTCCACCACCGTGGGGTGGGGCTGCAGGCTCCGGATGTGCCGCGCTCCCGCTGTATGGCACATGGCAGGCAGACCTCGCTGAGCCTCGGATCCTCGCTGGGGACCTTAATTCCCAGGCGCGGAGCTGCCGTAAGAATGAAATGAGATCGCACGTGGGAAAGCTCTTTGCCAGCGACACGGAGCCATTCTCAGGTGGGCGTGTCATGACTGTTGTGCACAGTGTGCCTTTGGCTCGCGTGTGCGGGATGGAGCCAGAGGCAGGTGAGCAGTTATTAGAGCTGCTCTCCTAATGATGTGCTTGGGAACAAACCCACGTCAGGGCAGCAGCAGGAGGAGGTTATGAGAACCTGGATGAAGCAGCTAATTACTAACTCCTGACAGTACCAAAACCACAGCCCCCAGAACCACCACCAGGGTCCCCCACAGAACCCCAGAAAGTGAAAGGCCTGGCCCCATCTCTGCCTTCTGGTGGCCTGGCCAGGTCACTTCATTGCTGTTCAAAGGGATAAATGGGAGGCAAAACGATGTCGTGCTTAGGAGCAAAGACACCTGCTGTCATGGTTGGACAGACCTGGGTTCAAACCTGTTTCTACCTATTCCTTCCTTTTTATAAAATGTCAATTTAATTTTGTTTTATAGTTAAATATTTACATGGTTCCGGAGTCATATCTAGAAAACAAGGTATTAAGAATTTAGTTCTGTCCCTGTTTCCTCCTCCCTGTCTCCTCCTGCCCTTATGGTTACCATTTTGTCCATGTTTGACTCGCCTTTCCATTGTGTTATTTTTTAAATACAAATATTTGTACGTATTTCTCTCCCTTTTCTTAGATAGAAGGCAGCGTATGACATCTGCTGTTCTGCATCTTGCTTTTTTCACTTGATAAAACATCCTGGAGAGCCATCACTCCGTCGCAGTGTGCAGATACAGTCTTCCTTCGTTTTCACAGCTGCGTGGCACTCACCTGTGTGGACCTACCGGAGTTTGTTTCATCAGTCCCTTACTGAGGAACGTTTCTGCCCCATTGATGGGCTGTTTCCAACCTTTTGCTTTTACAAAGAGTGCTGCAGTGAAGCCTTTTTGTATTTTTTGCCATTTGTGCCTCTTTCTACCTCTGCGACCTCGGGCGGGGTCCTTAACCTCTCTAATTTCGGTGTCTCTGCCCGTAAAATGGAGATGATCCAGCAGCCCCCTCCCTGGGAGGTTGTGAGGAACAGGTGAGCAGCGTGCACAAGGCGGAAGGCAGAGGGCCGATCCCTAGAAGCAAATGTTAAACTACTCTTGCCGGTTACCGTTATTCACTGTTCATGCCTTGGAGATTCAGGCTCCTCTGGCAGAGACCCTGACTTGGGAAAGGGCATTCCTGCGGTCTCCAGGCAGTCAGGTTGGGGGCTGTGGGCTCGTTTCAGACTTTCCTGTGCTTTCTATGGCTCTCCATTTGCCAAGGAACTAAGAGAATTCCCAAGGCTACAGCATCAGTGATTGCTGGCTGGTGAAAATTTCCAGAGAAGGAAAGCCTCAGCTTCCCGCAGAAGCCAGGTAGCTCATTTCTGCACCTGAAAGGTGCAAACTTTGCTCCCTCCCACCACAAAACCAAAGGTAACACACAGCCAATGCCCCTCCCCACTTTAGATGGGCAGCCAGGGAGGTACACGAGCCACTCAGCATGAATCACACACCCAGTGCACTGTGAAGCATGCAACACATGGGCAAACACGGTCCCCACCCTCTGAAGATGCACAAGCCAAACGTGATGTGCCCTGTCCACACGTAACACCCCGGTGGAAATGGACTGGGCTGGGTTTCCAGGAAGGAGCAAGAGAGGAGGGAAAGGCTAGGCAGAAACGGCCACTGCTCCCCCAGCAGTGCAGAGGAGACACAGCCACTGTTTGGGCACAGTGAAAACAGCACCAAGCTTTGAGTCAAGAGACCTGGGTTCCATTGGTATCTCCCATCACATTTGTTGGAAATTGTGGGGAGGTTGTAGGGTAAAGTGGTTTGAAAAAATAGGAATGTCTTACATAGCCTTGACTCAGATAGAACTGGGTTCCAGTTTCTAGCAGGAAAGCCCAGACAACCTGATTATTCTGAGCTTCACTTTCCTCATCTGTACAATGGGCACAATAATGACACCTCTTTTAGATTCTTGTAAGTATTAAATGAGAGGATGTAAAGAATTTAGCTCAGTGTGTGACACACAGTAAATGCTCATTTAGTGGAGACTGCTCTTAGGATGATGATGGTGGTGATGATGTATTAATATGTGAGTGTACTTTGAAAAGTCTAAGGAGACGATGATGGTTATCACAACTGCTTTCATGTAGCACTTTAGGGTTCACATTTGTTTAGCACACTCCTTTTTTCAAAGGGCATCTACATGCATCTGGGCCTCCCAATAATCTCCAGGTAGAGGTTTCGATTCATCCCCTCCTAACTGATGGGAAGCGAAGCAGAGTGCAGAGATGTTGAGTGGCTTGTCAAGACCACCCAGCTCAGAAGTAGCAGAGCTGGACCTCAGCCTCAGATGAGGCTTCTCTGGCTTTTCTGATGCTCTCTCCTTGACCTTCAAGCTCCCTGGGCCAGCAAACTGCAATAAAAATCGAGAATCAGACTTCAGAATTTCTGGTCCTCTCCAGCCTCCTGCTCATTTAGTTGCTTTTCCTCCTTCCTCATCTGCGTAGCAGGGATTAATCACCCCCACGGAGATCAAGAAATAGCAAGCACAGTGCACACATTGTTTGCCCTGGGCCAGCCCTCCAGGAAGCACTCTCCGAGCATTATCTGATTTCAGGCTGGCCACAATCCCATGCAGTGAATGCAATTATTATCTTTCTTTGACAGAGGACACTGGGGCTCAGAGGGGTTAAGTGATTTCCCTAAAATCATACAGCAAAGTGGTAAAGTCAGGATTTGAACCTAGATCTGTCTGGCCCTAAAGCTGCAGCTCTTAGCCACAACATTACTGCCTTGATGGTAAAAGTTTCTCCAAGGCCATGAAAAGACAGAGGGACACCAAGGTGAAAGAACTGCTTGGCCAGGCATGGTTGCTCATGCCCGTAATCCCAGCACTTTGGGAGCCTGAGGCAGGAGGATCGCTTGAGGTCAGGAGTTCAAAACCAGCCTGAGTAACACAGCAAGACCCCATCTCTACAAAAAAATTTTTGAATTACCCATGTGTGGTGGTGTGCACCTGTAGTCCCAGCTACTTGGAAGCTAAGGCAAGATTATCGCTTGAGCCCTGGAGCTGGAGGTTGCAGTGAGTTATGATGCCACTGCACTCTAGCCTGGGCAGTGGAGCAAGACCCTGTCTCAAAAAAAAAAAAAAAAAAAGAACTACTTGTCTGACATCCATCCTGTTCGATATCCCCCTCCAGCTCTGAGAGCTCATGTTATAGTGGGTGGTTGGGGTTGGGCCAAGACGCTGGGGTGCAGCAGTAGGGGGAAGAGGGTGCCTGACCAAGGGCCACCAGGAAGTCCCCACTGTGAAAAGACAAGCCTGTCCTGGTCATCCCAGGCCAGACCACGCCTTCACACATGTGCAGACGTGGCCTCCTCCCTTGGCAAGCAGCCCTTTCAGGTGTCCACACCCTTCGTGGGCCTCCTCTCGTTTAATCCCAACTCTGCCACCTGCTAGCTCTGTGGCCTCTCCACTGTTTCCTCCTCTGCAAAATGGGGATTATAATGACACGTGCCTCACAGGGATGACGTGTGGACTAAATGTGATAACGTGTGGGAAGCACTCGGCACTGTGTCTGGCCCACTGTGAGTGCTCCATAAACAGTGGCTGTCATTCTAGCTAGGACAGTCATTGGTCATCCCACAGCCCCGGGGCGTGGGCAGGCTGGGCATGACTGACCCTCGTCCCCCACCCCTGCCCGGCCACATCCTGCTGCTTCTCTGAGAGTCCCCGAGAACTGAGTCCTTGGGTCTCTGACTAGGGAGCCCGAGCCAGAGCATCCCCTCCCCATGGCCTGACCCAGGCCCCAGGCATCTTCAAGTAGCTGAGCCCCGCCCAGGACCTCCCAGCAAGCCTTGGTCACCGGCTGGCACTGCCCTGTTCCCTGTCCAGCAGCAGGAAAAGCCAGGAGGGGAACGCTTACCCGGGGGGCGCATCTCTGCTCCTGCTCCTGTGTACACACCCCGCTCCAAGCGACTCCCCGGTTTCCAGCTCTCCTCGGGCCTCAAGCGGTGGCAGAAAGGGAGGGCGGTTCCTGCCCCCTCTCCCCTCTCCTGGCTCAGCCGGCCTCATTGAAGTTGCAGGGCTGGGCTTTGATCATCTGCGGGCATTGATTGAGGGGATGCAAATGAGAAGGCCGCCTGTCTGAGGAAGACAGTTTTCTCCCCCAGCAGCCGGCTCCCATAGGGTTCTGGGAATTCTCAATGAGCCTCCCTGAGGCCAGCTTGGCAGGAGCCAGAGAGGAGGCCCAGAGCAGCCTAGGAAAGGCAGGGAGGTCAATTTCAAGAAGGCACTGGAGTAAGACAGGCCCCTTGCCCTCCACCCAGGCCTGGGAGGCAAAGAAGACCCAGTGCTGGAGGGGGTGACGCTGAGGAGTCTGCAAATCCCACTCCCACCCTGGCCCCTGGCAGCACAGGCCCAGCTAGGAGCTGTGCTAGGTGGGCAAAGTAAGACCCCCTGAGCTGCAGGCTGAAGGCTCACTCCATCCCTGATCTGCTGCAGCCAGGCCAAGGCGCTCAAGGAAGAGACAGCTAGGAAGTCCAGGGAACCCCTGAGACACGGCGGGGGGCAGGGGAGGTTCTGTCTGGCACCGGCAACGGGCAGGGATGCTGCATGCTAGAACTAGAGCTCGTGCCAGCCTCCGGGCCTGAGCAGTGGAACTGCTAGCTGAAGGAGGCGAGCACAGGCAGGACAGTCTCCAGCTCGCCTGTCCCTGGGGCTGCAGGGACACAGAGCAGTCAGGCCTGCTCTGCTGCTGAGAGGTCACAAGGAAGGAGGGACAGGAGCACTTATCTGTGTCCAAGGGGACCTGCTGCACCTCTTCAGCAGTCAGTTTTCTGTTCCTGGGCTTGACGGCCGCTCCAGGGATGGAGGAGAGGGTGTGGCACTGAGCATCAAGTCTCCAAATCTGACCCAAACCTGCCCCAGCGCCCCTAATAGTCCCCACCTGTGTGTGAGTCACGCCGTGCTGCAGAGAACAAGGCACCCATGCCCCAAGCACCCGGATCTCTGCCTCCCTGCGCCAGGTGTCTGCCAAGGCCCCAGTCAGGTTGCCACAGGGCCAGGACTTGCAGAAAGGTCTGGAAACCTCACTCCTGCAGCTGGAAGCTGAGAAGCCTTCAATGCCCTCATCTTGCTTCTAGCCCCAAAGGCCAGGCTTGGGTGCCTGGCTCAGGACAGGATGCAGCCAGGGTACCCCCACCAACCCCATCCCCAGCGTTGCCCCACAGCGCTCCCCTGAGCAGGGCGAAGGGGAAATGGATGTTAATTTGTTCATCTCTGCTAATTTGAAAAGAAGCATAAACAGCGGAGCTCAGTTGCGCGGCTCTGCCGAGGGTGCAGTTTAAGTCCAATTACGTGCTATCAGTGCATTTGCTCTTTGTTCCCATGGCATATTAATTGCAGATCTGGTATTGTGGCAATTAACACAATTATGGGCTCTCTTTCTCTTCCGGCAGGTCACAAGCCACATGCTTTCGGCCAAGGAGTTGGGCTGGTGAGATGCCGGGGAGGCCCACTGGGGAGAACGCCCATGGCTATCGGTTGAATTGTGCCCCCCCCCCGCCCAGAATTCGTATGTTGATGTCCTAACCCCCACGACCTCAGAATGTGAGCTTCTTTGAAGATGGGGTTTCTACAGAGGTAATCAAGTTAAAATGAAGTCATTAGGGTGAGTCCTAATCCAACACGACCGGTGTCCTTATAAGAAGAAGAAATCAGGACACAGAAGCAACACACAGAGGGAAGACGACATGAAGACACACAGGAAGGAGACGGCATCTGGAAGCCGAGGAGAGGCCTGAACAGATCCTTCCCTCCAGGCCCTCAAAAGGAACCAACCCTGCTGACACCTTGATTTCAGACTTCCGGCCTCCAGGACTGTATGACAGGACCTTTCTGCTGTTTACGCTGCCCAGTGTGGAGTTGGTTACAGCAGCCCTGGCAAACTAACAGACCCCCTCTGTCCCAGGCAGAGTCCACCAGGTGGGACAGGGAAGATGCAGGGGGTGGTGCCCGCATTGCTGTCAGTTTAGGAGTCACCAGGAGGGATCGGCATCTCCCTCCCTGCTGGGGTCCTCTTCCCCAGGGTTTGCCCATCAATGCCACCTCTGCTCTCCTGACCTGGCTCTGCTGGTGTCTCCGCCCGCTGCACCTTCTCTAGTCACCCGGCTCTGCCAAGCCTGGGTTCATCACTTCCTCTCCCTTAGTCATCCTAATCCTGATGACAGGGAGTCACCTACCTTGTAAGGCAAACAGGGTACATGTCATTGGTTAGACCAATGATAATTGTCAGGGATATGCACAGTACGTTATAGCTTGTAAGATTACTACCAAAGACCCGTCCCCATTCCACACTTACGACAACCCTATGGAGGTGGGTATTACCACCCATTTTATAGCTGGGAAACTGAGACTCAGAGAAGTCGCACCCCCGTAGCAGAGCTCAGACTTGAACCAGGACTTCTGATTTTACACTGAGTGCTCTTTCTCCACAGTGGCAGTTCTCATGGGGTGTTCCACCTAATATTTAAAAAACTACAAAGAGTTCTATGGTCAAATAAATTAGGGAAAAGTTGAGTAAAATGGATGTCTTTACTGTAGGACTTCTCAGAGCCTTTAATATACTGTGACTCTCAAAAGAATATGTGCAGCATGTAGCATTTCCCAGTCTTCTTATACTTTTGTGGGACACCTGCCATTCCAGGCAGGGCTGCATGACACCGTAGTGCTACAAAACCAGGTCTACCCAGGAAAAAAAACAACTCTGACCTTAGTCCGGTGGGAGGGTCCCCTTCCTACCCTCAGTCCTCCCCTGCCCTTGTGGCAGGCAACTGAGCCTCCAAGGTTGGTGTTACTGTGGGGTTTCTCAGCCCCTGGGATTCAGCCAGCACCAGAGTCCCATGGTGGACATCTTGTCTCTGGCCACACCACATCCTTCCCTTTAGGAACCACCACTGTCCCCATCTCTTTGGCTCTGGTGGTGATGTCACTCTCAATAGCCTGCCCCACCCCGGCCAATTGGTCAATGGGAATATGACTGAATCCCCAGCAACTGTGATTGGTCGAAAAGATGGCACATGACTCAAGCACAGCCAATCAGAGACTGCCCTGGGATAGTTTTGGGCACTGGGAGAAAAGCTTGCTCTCCACTGAAATTTCCAGGAGCCATATCTCACCATAGAAGATTCCAGTCTGTGCTAGGAGATAATGAAGCCCACAGGCAAAGTTAAACAGAACAAAAGAGATGGTCCTAAAGGGTGAGAGCATTCAGGAAGCAGGCCCTGAGGCCCTAAGACCGTAGCAATTGCCTTAATTCTATGAGCTGCCCTCAGAGCCTCCACAGTGATAGGAGCCAGTTGGAATTGGGTTTCTGGTGCCTGCAAACAAAAAAGTCTTGATTAGTATAAGTCCTTGAGCCCCTTCAGTAACCCAGAACTGATTGACCAGCTGAGACAGGCCCAACACATGTGAGGGCCCAGCCCCTCTGAAACGTGCCCTGAGGGAAAAGAGCCAGTGGAGCTGAGAGGGTGCCTTCCTCTCTGTAGGTCCCAGATGTCCTTGTTGTCAGCACAACTTTGGTTTAGAAAATAGGGTCATAGTACCTGTGGGTCACAGAGGGCTCAGCAGAAGAGCCAGTCCGAGCTCAAGATTATTTGGTCAGTTAACAAGCCTTTATTTAGAGCCCAGGATCTGCCAGGTACTGGTGATGCCACAGTGATGACAAAGCCAGATAAGGTTCCTGCTTCCACGCAGCTTACCTTCTAGAGGGAGGGGCTAGAGGTAAACAAAGAAATTCACAAATAAGCTGAGCACAGTGGTGCACCTGTAATCCCAGCACATTGGGAGGCTGAGGCAGGAGGATCACTTGAGCCCAGGAGTTCAAGGCAGCAGTGAGCTGGGATCACACCACTGCACTCCAGCCCAGGCAACAGAGTGAGACCCTGTGTAAAAAATTAAAATAGGCCAGGCGCAGTGGCTCACGCCTGTAATCCTAGCATTCTGGGAGGCAAAGGCGGGTGGATCGTTTGAGCTCAGGAGTTTGAGACCAGCCTGAGCAAGAGTGAGACCCCATCTCTACTAAAGATAGAAAAAAATTACTTGGGCAGCTAAAAATATATAGAAAAAATTAGCTAGGCATGGTGGCTCATGCCTGTAGTCCCAGCTACTGGGGAGGCTGAGGCAGGAGGATCGCTTGAGCCCAGGAGTTTGAGGTTGCTGTGAGCTAGGCTGACGCCACGGCACTCTAGCCCCAGCAACAGAGTGAGACTCTGTCTCAAAAAAAAAAAAAAAGAAGAAATTAAAAATTCACAAATTAAAAAAATAAACAGGAAAAGCGATACAGTGTGTGAAAGAATGGGGAGCAAAATAGGGTAGCCAGGGAAGACCCTCTGAGGGGGTGACATTGGAGCTGACGTCTGAAAGTTGAGAAAGATTCAGCCATGTGGGAAGAACATTCCAGGCAGAAGGAACAGCAATGTGAAAGCCCTGGAGCGGGAGAAGCTTGGCAAGTCTGAGGAACGACAGGCTGGTGGCTGGCGTGTGGAGAGCAGGGGGTGGTAGGAGATGAGGCTGGAGATCACCATGGCTTTGGGCTGCACAGGACAAGGAGGGGAGACGGAGTTCCATGTGCGATGAGCGGCCACCACCTTGCAGGGTCCAGGGTGGGGACCTGAGCATTTCACTTGTCTTGCCTAAGATACTAGAAAAACCAAGTGGCTCTCAGACACAGCCTTTCAGGGAAACTCTTGGATTGGGAGCAGAAGAGCCCATCCTCTGACACACTGGGAGTCGCGCCACCCGGCTCGAAGGCTCGGGAGATGGACTCTACAACCTGAGTGGTCAGAAGAGGCGGGTTCACCTGCAGAAACAAACAAGCCCGAGACCCTCAGAGCAGGAGACAGCACGGTTCCTCCCTCACCGTGGACCGGCCCGGGCTCTGCCAGGACCCACACTGATGGGGCGGCCACTTCTGGACCGTCGCAACGTGGTTCCTAAGGTTGCCACCCACGGTGACCCATCACTTCTGCCCACATTTCATTGACCAAATCAAGGTGGGCTTCCCTTAAACTAAAGCGAGCAGGGACGTACAATCCTACCGTAGGCCTGAAAGGGAGAGAGCTGGGAATATTTGGGGAGCAGCACAAGTGACTCCCTTAAACACCACTGAGGCTCAGACACGGAACGGAGTTGCCAGCGTGGGTGGCAGAGGGGGCTGTAGAACCCCCCTGGCTCCCCCCACCCCCGCTGCCCCCTCCTCTGCCTAATGACCACTAATAGCTTAATCTCCTAAGCCTCTCACCCCTTCTGCGCACAAGCATCTGCTCATCCTCCCGCGTCTAAGAGGGGGGACGGGGTGAATCCCCTTGTTGCCACCAAGGGAACTGGGACAACACTTCTCGCCCTTCCTTGCCCCCGAGACAAACGTCTTGGGCCCTGAATAGACCACACGGCCTGGGGAGGGGTGGGAAGAGCAAGTCCAAACCGGTGCTGGCAGCTGCCACCCGCAGCATCGACGGGAATCCCACCAGAGCTCCGAGGGTAGGGTGCGGCGTCGGCTCTCCAGCAACGGCCAGGTTCGAGCTCAAACTCCCGGGCTTGTCCCGGCAAATCACCCTCCTAACAGTTTCCACTTCTGCAGCAGCTTCCTGTTAGTTAGGCTGCGGAGGAGGAGCCGGGGACCAGCAGCCCCCAGTGGACCCACAGGCCTCTGTGGCCACCTTGGCCTGACGCCCCCCTGAGCCACATGACAAGCCAAGGAGAAGGTGCAAGAGCTCGGAGGACCCTCCTGTCCACCGCAGCTCCCCTGCTCCAGAGTCATGGACTCTCCTTCCCCGCAGGACCCTGCACCTTTGCGACCTATTTATTTCCAAGTCAGTCCTGGGCAACCACGAGGGCAGGGCTGGGCCCCGCATCTCGCCTTCCCAGCCCAGGGCCCAGTAGGGCCTCAGCCAGAGTTCTCCCACTGGCTCAAGGCCAGGCAGGGGCCCAGCCATTGTGGACTGGCCTGGGTTAACTCTCAAGGAGTCTGGAGGAGTCCTGGGAACCAGCCAGATGGCTCAGGGCTCAACTCTGAAGCCACTGCTGCATGAGCCGGGAGGAGCTGGGAGGAGCTGGGAAGGAAGGCTGGGTACAAACCCTGAGGGCAGAGTCCAGGCTGTTCCTCCCGGGCATGGCCTCTCACAGTCTCAGCTAGCGGGAAGTGGAGAGACCACTGTGGCGGGACTCTAGCCTGGGATGCTGGACCAGCCCCTGGGACAGATTACCACGGGGACAGACTGTAGGGCCAAGCTGGGCTGAGACGGGGCGGGCACACAGAGGCAGCCACACGACAGGCCTGGCTGCAGTGGCCGCTCAGAGGCCATGTGGGGAGGCTGCTTGGGCACCGCAGGAGTGGCTGGACCTGCAGGGGTGCCGTGCAGCACCCCCTGCCTCGGCCAGGCCCTTCCTCACCAGAGCTCAGCCCCCTGCATGAGCCCAGCTCGCTGCTCCAGCTCCTCTTTCACACAAGGACACGCAAGGATGTGCGGCCCACGGTAAACAAAGGGCTATTTTTACCACTTCATTGTTTCCTCTCTCAGCTTCCTAACTCCCCAGCCAAGGTACACCTCAGTCCTCCCTCCTGCACACCCAGGCCTCGGGCACTGCAGGCTCTGCCCCGCCAGGTGCCCCAGCCTCCCACCTCCACGCTCCCGCAGGGGCTGCCACGGAGGGGGCCGGGGCCCAGGGTGCAGCCAGGGCCCGTGGGGAGGAGACGTGGCCTCTTGCTGCTCTGCTGGGAAGTAGCACAGAGTGGTCAGAGAGGGCCGAGCATCGCTGCTCACTGCAGGGACACTGGCGTGCACTCCAGCTGTACCCAGCCCCAGCCACCTAGACCCACGCCCTGAGGCAGCAGGTCAAATGTTGGCGGCAGCCTCGCTCAGCGCCAGGGTTAGAGTAGCCAGAGCATAGAGACTTTGAAAAAAATAGCAGGCCAGAGCTTCAGTTTTATTGTCTTTGGAGGTTTTTCTTTTTCGGGGGGGGGTGCTCAGATAGGAGCATCGTTTTATTGCTTCGACATCCTCTCGGACACATCTCCCCTGACGCGCAGGCAGGCTGCTCCCCCACCCCGGCACACCGCTGCTGTGCTCACCCATCGAAACCAGATGACCACCAGCAAGGCAGGTGCCATTATTCTTCCCACGTTCCAGATTTGGAAACAGAGGCTCAGAAATATTGAGTGACTAGCCCACGACACACAGCTAGCAACTGGCAGAGTCTGGATTCGATCCCAGGTCTGCAGTTCTGGAGCCCGGAGTCCGGGCCCTGACTCCTTGGCCAAGGCATAGGCCTTCCCCACCGCGGCCCCCCTGAGTGAGCCCCTGCAAGCCTCAGCCTCCCATCTTCAGGACAGGGGGTGCAGGAGCCCCGGGGGCTGGGACAGCGGGAGGAGGGGCCGGCAGGGAGGAGGCGTGCTGGGCGCTCAGGGCCCCTCACCCTCCTCCTCCTCCTCCTCCTCCTGTTTGCTCAGAAGCAGAGCCGGCTGCAGTGGGAAGGAGCCTCTGGCTGTGATGGGTTTTTTTTAACCACTTGATCATGATCGAGGATTTAATTTTATCCCCTTCCCTGGCTGGCTGTGATTCTATTTGCAATTTAAGCACGAGGCAAGCAGGAGGGTCCCTGGAAGACAGGACTCCCACCCCTGGGCTCTGCAGGGGTCCCTCCCTGCCTGACCAGGCATGACAAAGTCCGTCTGGGAGACCCCCCTCCCGCAGCCCGGTAGGTCTGGGGAGGTTGGGGAATTCTGCTCCAGTGAATATCCCTCCTCCTGTTCAGCTGGGGAGAGGCTGGGGGAGGGAAGGGGAGAAGCTGGGGGGTGGGGGAGGCGGCTCTGGCCTTACCGTCTACTAAAGAATCATCTTGGCCCTTTGTTCTCATCAAAAAAGTGTTAAATAAGCACCTTACTAAACGTGGGGCTGCCTTCCTTCCTTCCCAGGCCAAGAGCTAAAGACAAGTCCTCGCTCAGAGTGACTTCTGAGCAGAGAGGATGAGGGTGGAGGGACACCTACCCTGGTGACTTAATGGTGACTGTATGTCCTGACCACGCACTGTGTGCTGAGCTTGTCATAAGCATTATCTCATCAATTCTCAGCAACAGCCTTATGGGATAGATGCTTTTATTTTTTCCATTTCTTCAGTAAGTTAGATCCTTTGCCCCAAGTCACACAGCTGCCAAGTGGCAGATCCAGGTTTCAATCCTGCCTCCAGTCGGCTTCCAGAGCTCTCCCTCGAACCACAATGTCTCCCCAGCCCCCAACTAGGTGGACATACAGATTTGTACTATGGGAGCAAACAGTATAAATCTGGAAGATTTAAAGCGGAAGAGGAACTTGTCGCAAAACCAGCTTAGCTTGGAGGTGACCTGCCAGGTCCGCATGGCAGGCTCAGAGCGCCTTGAAAGGCAAGGGTGGGAGCCAGGATGGGCGGCTCAGGGAGCCACTGGGCTCAGGTGAGGACATACTCACCCCACGTTACTGAGCATGGTATATATAAGGCGCTGTGCACCTGCACGCAGGCAGCATCCCACTGAGACACGGGAGACACCTGTGTAAAGTGTTTGGGAAAATCTACCTCCTTCCACCGGAAGCAGCATAGTCTAGACCAAGGGCCAGGATGTGGAAATCTTGGGTCTGAGGTCACCTCCAGGGCTGTGCAGGGCGAGGCAGGTCTTCCACAGGTGTGCAAACAGGCGGCCACCTGTTGCACACACTGCTTCCCTGGGGGCTCAGAAGAGGCCCAGGCAGGGCGGGGCAGGCGGGAAGTGGCTCAGTTCCAGGCTTCCATCCACAACTTTCCTGACTTCCCCGCAGGCAGGACTGCCGGGCCCCCTTGGGAACCATCCGTGAAGGAGGTAGTTCCAGTGTCAAGGAGAAAAGTGAAGGCAAGACATCAGCTAACATTCAAAAGGCATTTCACTGCCCTTGTCCTTTGAGGAGGGCTTTCTTTAAATCAGGACTAGCCCCTCATCCACCACCCACAAACCCTCCCAATCGCCTAAACACACAGTTGTCTCCCAGAAGATCCAGTTCTTTCAATGGACAGTGCAGAGGGGTGTGAACATTTTCGAAACACGGCCTTGGGTCAGTCTGAGCCCACTTCGTCCTGTGGAAAGGGGTAGGTGGCCATGGGCAACCCAGAGAGAGGACCCATCCATGCTGGAGAGGCAGGTGGGTGGTGCTGGGTTCCCCTGCGACCCAAAGAGCACCCCCTCCGGAAGTTGGCTCCGGCCCCACCACTGGACCAGGTGCCATGGACGGGATCATGTTTCCTGCTACAAAAGACCCTGTTCAAAAGCCAGGGACGGCCTGGATCACACTGCTGCTCTTCACCTGCCAGGACAAGGGACAAGGGACAAGGAGAAGAAGCACTTCATTCATTCTCAACTGCCCTGCCCCCAGGTCTGGGAAACAAAAGGCCGGGTGCTCGGGTACTCTGCCTCCCCTCCCAGACAGCCCCAGCCCCTACCCCGGCTCAGCCTGGCCCAATCCTGCCCACCGGGGTCATTCCCAGTGTGCACCGCACCTAGGAAGGTGCACGCAGAAGGTTGCCTGCTGTGTGGGCTAAAAGCCCAGTGCTGCCCCTAATATTTTCCCTCTGTCTGCTCAAGTGTCCCTGACTCAGTTTACATGATCTACTTCCCTTCACAGGCCCAACAGGTTAGACAGCTCTGGGAGGAGGACACCCTCCCAGTGCCAGTTCCAAGCTCTCTCCGGGACCTGGCAGGTGGGACCAGAGCCAGCCGGTCCCTCTGTCCGCTCAGTGGCCCAGCTTAGAAGGGCTGATGAACTGCACGGTTTACAGGGTTACTCAGAACGCTGGGCAGGGGTGGGCGCCACACATCCTTTAAATCACACAGGCCTTTGAATATGTCTCTATGTAACTTTTGGCTAACACAGAACCTTTGTCTTTCTCTCAATGACTACAAACTCCTTCCTGGACAGGAAGTTACAGAGAAAGGCAGAGCAACACAATGTAAGGATGAACGCTGGTAATTTGAAGAGAGGAGGGACTAACTTGCGAGGTACTGAGTTCCCCAGCAAAGGCCGGACAAGCTGTTTTCAGAGATGTTTCAGTGCATCTGGCCACTGCACGAGCTGCTAAATGAACTCGTATCGCCTCCAACACCGAGATTCAGTGATGCTGACTGTGCCACGGTACCCCTGTTCGGTAAACTCCACAGCCTCTAGGACCCAGTGCAAATCTTTGAAAAGAAAATGGAGGCAGTGACTCTATGTAAATAGAAAAAAAAAAAAAAAGACCTAAAATGGGATTAGGAAGGGTAGAAATGAAAATTTCTAGAAAATGCTTCCAAAGCAAAAATGTCTCAAGCAGAAATGATTTCAGCTTCCAAATTTGAATATACAGCCAAACACCAATAAATCTGCTTCTGGGCTGACGGAAGGGACAGATATTCTGTTTGGACTTCTGCAGCAAGCATTATAAGACCAGCGTCATTATAAGACCAGCGTCAAGATTTAAAAATAAAAAGGTTTCTTCCTGCATCAACCCTGCTAATGGCCACTGGGGTGTCTAGGACAGTGGCGTCCCCACACCCTCGTGGAGTGCTTGTGTGAGCACGGAAGGGCCGGGCTGCCCCTGAAGGTCACTGATCTTGGTCGAGTCTGGGGTGATTTCCGGAATCTCCAGGTCAAAAAGGGGCTCAACCTTCCCCGGGACCCATGAGTTGGGCTGGGTAAGTCTGGAAGTTCATCCAAACCCTGAGCTCCCATCCAGGTCGCGGACGCTTCTCAGACTTGGTGCTGTCCTTGTTGCCACACCTCCTGGGGAGCCAGGGCCCCAGGCAGCAGAGCCCATGTGACGTGGGGAACTCGGTCAGAGCACCCGACTCCGAGGGAGAAACCAGCTCAGCTCACACACCACGCTATGAAAAATCTTTATTGTTAATTTTTTCTCCAACAGATATATTTTTAGTTGAAATATGAAGCCACAGCGACACTGTGACTTTTCTTCTTCAGAAGATGAGACAGGCCTGAGTTGTCTCTGTTACAAGAGCGAGGCCCGTGACCGTGACAAAGGCAGGCCGAGGCAGAGAACCAGCTCGCCCAGGGATCGACCAGGGCTTGGGCCCTGCATGTAAGCTACAGGTACAAAGAGAGGGGCAGCCAGCAACTCGGGCCTTGACACCTGACTCCAGATGCTACGACCTGGGGGAGGGACAAGCTAGAGAACTCACCGTTCCCACAGGGGCTCGGCCGGAGCTCCGGGCCGCTGCCTAGGAGTGTGTGCGCGTGTGTATGTGAGTGCGTGTGCATGTGTGTAACTGCACATGTATGTGGGCGTGCATGTGACTGTGTGCACGATCACACGCACTGCCCCTGCTGGGGTTGGGCTGCAGCCGTCTCCCCGCTGTCCTTGTCCCTGAGGATCAATGGCCTTGGCGGGTTAAGTGTCAGCTAACCAGGGCCAGGGGCCAGCGTGTGGTGGAAGACACGGAGTCTTAGCCGTGTTGCTCATACCCTCCTTCTGGAACAAGGCTGGTGATGCCAGACCACAGCGTGGACTACCCATCGATGAGGGGGCTCTCCAGGGCTCGGATATTTGGGTCCTGTGGGCTCCATCCCACTTAGGAGCCTCTGAGGCCCTCAGCCCCAAACCCTGAGAAAGAAGGATTTGGCTCTGGGAGTGTCCTCCTGGCTCTGGGTACCCAGGACAAGAAAGGAGCCTCAGCCACCTACGACCACAGGGGGAGGGCGGAGGCCCCCGCCCTGAGGCCTGTGACTTTCTCCAACCTCACCCCAGATCCCACTCCTGTGAGAGCCGCAGGGAGACGGGAGGACCACCTCCTGGGAAGGCGGAGGCAGGTGAGGGGTTCGGGGTTCCTGCACGAGCATCAGACCCAGGCCCCACCCCTTCAAAGGACTGTTGCTTTGTGATTCTGGGGCTGGTCTAGGGGCCAGCTGGATGGGACCTACTCAGTGAAGGCCTAGCCAGCTTTCCTGGTGGGCACTTCACAAATAAACAATGACACCGTCC
Organism: Lepilemur ruficaudatus; assembly: GCA_963574885.1. Lineage (NCBI taxonomy): Eukaryota > Metazoa > Chordata > Mammalia > Primates > Lepilemuridae > Lepilemur > Lepilemur ruficaudatus. Next base: position 8,070 of record CAUYRT010069372.1, on the reverse strand, counting down.
CTTCCAGGAGGACATAAAGAGAGACCCTTCCGAAGGCAGTACAGTGGAGGGCACAGGCCGAAGATGAGAGAAGCCAGCGTGGGAGCCTGGCTGGGGCAAGTTAGGGGTGGGTGTCTGGAGCCAAAGGTCTCCTGGGCCTTGTGAACCAACCTGGGGCTTTTATGTGGGTTCTGAGAGACTCCTGCTAGATGGTCTCCAGGATCTTTTGGGCTTTCACAGCTGGGAGCAGCTCCTCCTTTTATGGGAGGAGCCCCGAGACGAGGCCTCAGGAAGGGGTATGTAGAAGGATGGACAAGAGGACAGAGCTGCCCAGCCCACGCACCTCTGCTGAGCGCGGCGGGAGGCGAGGCCCGGACAGCGTCTGAGCACTCCCGCCCTCACCAGGGACGCTGGCCGGCTGCCAACTCATGGGAGCGATGCGCATCAACCCTGCTAATGGCCACCTCTAAGCTCTGCGCTGCTTATTCAGGACAACACAAGCTCCTTGGGGGCCCTGTTTTCCAGCTGTGGACCCCACTCAGGGTCCTTGGGGTCCCCTTGCAGGTGGAGGCAGGTGCGGTCATTAAAGCAAATACACTCTCCAGGTGGACCCCCGGCCCGGAACAAGCAACAGAGTGGGGTAACTCCATAGCAACGGGAGTCACGGGTGAGCCAATGGGAAACCAAATACACAATCGAAAGCCAATCAACTTCAAACACAGACTCCAATTGTGAAGGCAGCAGCAAGCTCTTCGTGTAATAAATATTGCAAAGCGCACTTGGTTTCTTTCTTTTTTTTTTCTTCAAGTCAAATATAACAACTAACGTCTCAGACCCTGTTTTCTGCATTCAAAATAGAGAAGCTGTTGATATCAGCAGAACACCTGCAGCCAATCAAAGAAAAAAACCATTTCCCATTAGCCAGCCAATCAGAATCCCTTTCCAGTTTAAGCAGCCAATCGAACCTCTTCACATTTCTAAAAAATGACCTAACTAAAGCACCAGAGCTCGGACAGCTTCCTGGGAAGCCAGATACCGAGGCGCAAATTTTTAAAAAAATAAGAGTCAGAAATAAAAATAAAAGGTTTCTGTTGGTCAAGATTTAAAAATAAAAAGGTTTCTTCCTGCAGCCAATCATCAGTCCATCCCTTTAAGCCAATTGTGAACGCACCACTGGTGTCCCCCTTGATGCTGGCCACTGCATGGCCATGGGGTGGGGTGGGGTGGGGTGGGGCGGGGTGGGAACAGGGGGAGGCGGGGCAGGGTGGTTTGCTGCCACTCAGCCGGCCGAGAAGCCACGCAGATCTCTTGGCCCTTGACAACTTCCAGGGTGTTCCAAGGGGTTTGTAGCTACTGTCTACGGTCCTCCGTCTCCGACCTGGAAAACGCCATCACCACGTCCTCTGCACCTGCAGACCAGGAGACAAAAATTGCTGATGGGGTTTCCAGGGTTTGCATGCAAGCAAGACAAGCAAGGAGGCCGTGGCCCTGGCTGGAGCATCAGCTCACCAGTATCCTGGTGCTTTCTGAGCATAAAGAGCTTCTTAGGAAGTCCCCCTCTACTCTGGTCTTCCCTGCAGCCTGGCTAGGGGGTATGGCTGCAGGGCTGAGGCTTGCTCAAGACCACACAGCCAAGAGGTGAGCCAAGACAAGGACTCAGGTCTCCAGGGCCTGGGGCAGGGCCCAGCTCTGCTCACCTCCCGTGCTCCAAGGTCGCCAAAGCTGGGGGACCCTTGGAGTCTCCCTCTTTCTTCTCAAGACTCATGTCTTGATCCCTTTGGAAGATCTTGCTCATCATGATTTTTAATAGCCACTCCTCTTTGCAACAGCTTATCCTTTGCCTAAACCCAACGCCTGTTCAAAGGAGCAAGGCTGGGCCCATTTCCAGCCTGCTGCCCGCCTGGCTCTGACTGAGACAGACAATGCCCATGATCCTTACTATAATTTTTCTTAATCCTGAATTTGAAATTCTGGCCCAGGTGCTCATGAAATCACTTCCTTTGTCTAGTTTTCCAGAAGACAGGCTCTGACATGCAGCCAGAAAGGGCAGCAGGGAGGAGGGAAAGAGCTAGGAATGCTGGCCTGCCTCCCCCAGTGCAGCCTGGGGTGGAAGGAGTGGACTGTGGCCGGCCCCTGCAGGGCAAAGGAGGTGACCTTTGGGGTCCCAACCTGACTGCCTGTCCCTGGGTCTTGCTGTTCTCTCCCCCTTTTTAAAAAAGGGCGGTTCTTTGCTGTGCCCTGAACAATAACAGTCGGGCTGCCCATGGCCTTTCTGACATCTCCTCTGTGCTGCTGCAGGAATTCTCCCCGGAAGGGGGTGGATCGGAACAGCAGAGACAGGAAAGGCCACCCAAGGGCGAGGGCTATGGGAAGTGCACGGTGGGGCACCTGGCATATGAGACAGAGTCCCGCATAGAGTTGGCCGGCTTTGCCCACACCACAGGGGGTCTCCCCGAGGCCTCACCTCGGTCTCAGTCTGACCTCCTTCCTCACTGCTCCTCCAGAGAGGCGGCTCCCAGCTGTGGGGAGGGCTGCACAGAAGGGCCCAACCACCAGCATGCAACACCACAAGATGAGCCTTCAACATGGCACTAGTGCGCCAAGGTGCTGCTGGGGAACCAATCTTGTCACCCCCCGACCCCATCCTGCCTCTGTGGGGTTCTGCCCTTAGCAGCACAACCTCTATTCCTGAAAAGGAAAATAAGCTTCTAGAAAAGAGTGCAAGTCGCCTGGCTTCTTGGGAAGGGGCTTCTTTGCCCGAGAAGCCCTACTAATCCTTCCCCTGTCTTCTCAGGAACATTCTGTTCTCGCGTCAGTCTTAGGACCACGCAGTATCACTACAGGCAGAATTTTCCTAGCAACCGCAGAATCCAAGATTACATCATACCCTGCATGGCAGCTGAGCTGGTTACCTAACAGATGCCGACTTTTCCCGGGTGCTGCCTCCCCGCTCGCTGATCGGGTGGGGGCTGGAGGGTGGTGGTGGGGGGTTGTCGGCAGAAGATGCCTCAGTGCCAATGCACGGTGGCGGCCCACTCGCAGCTCTCCTCGCCTGCCTCGTGGGCTTTCTCGCAGGGACCCTGGGCCTCTGCAGTGAGCTGCAGGCACAAAAATAGCACTGGCTGCCCCAGGAGGGAATGAGGAGTCTGCAGAGGGAACAGGCCATTGGCTCCTCAGAGGAGCCCAGATCCAGGGCTCTCAGCGCAACTTGCACTGGTGTGTGGACCTGTCCTGTGCTCTGACAGCGGGAAGAAAGTAACCTTCTCAAGGTCACGCAGGGACTTAATGGCAATTTAACAAGACACCTGAGGCAAAGGATTTGCAAGAGCCCCACCCCTCCCACACTGCCAGCTGGCCGCCCCCTCCCGGGCTGGGTGGGGAAGGCGAGGAGTCCACAGCTAGCATTTATAGAACCTCCCACTGTGCTGCTGGGCCAGTGGGGAAAGGGCCCGCAGAGCTGCTGCCCACCCACCCTGTGCCCTGTTCTATTCCTAAAGATAAAGGACTGCCATTTTCTGGGCCTCACCACAAGGATCTGCTCCTCCTTTGGGGCCAAAGAGGGGCAGGCTCTGCTCTTGTGAAGCATTCTCCGACCTACCCTTTTTGTTTTGTTTTTTTTGAGGCAGGGTCTGGCTCTGTTGCTCAGGCTGGAGTGCAGTGGCATCATGATGGCTCACTATAGCTCACTGCAACCTCAACCTTCTGGGCTCAAGCGATTTTCCTGCCTCAGCCTCCTGAGTAGCTGGGACTATAGGTGCGTACCACCACACCTAATTTTCTATTTTTTTTATTTTAATTTTTTTACTTATTTTTTGAGATAGAGTCTTGCTCTGTCACCTGGGCTAGAGTGCCGTGGCATCAGCCTAGCTCACAGAAACCTCAAACTCCTGGGCTCAAGTGATCCTTCTGCCTCAGCCTCCCGAGTAGCTGGGACTACCAGCATGGGCCACCATGCCCGGCTAATTTTTTGTTTTTAGTTGTCTGGCTAATTTCTTTTTTTATTTTTTTAGTAGAGATGGGGTCTCACCTTTGCTCAGGCTGGTCTTGAACTCCTGACCTCAAGCAATCCTCCCGGCTCGGCCTCCCAGAGTGCTAAGATTACAGGCATGAGCCACCATGCTTGGCCTTTTTTTTTTTTTTTTTTCAGAGACAGGGTCTGGCTATGTTGCCCAGGCTGGTCTCGAACTGCTGGCCTCAAGCGATTCTCCTGCCTTGGCCTCCCAAAGTGCTGGGATTAAGGTGTGAGTCACCTCACCTCCGCTGGCCTGACCCATCCCTATCATTGGTTGGCCAGGTACTTACTCATTGTTCAGTGAGGTCTGGCCATGAACCTGACAGGCCTCTAGGAGAAGATGCTAGCTTTCCCTCTTCTCTATGAAATTTGGGCCAATTACCAAATAGGGAGGGTGAGCTGCTCAGTTAGTTATCACGATTCTATTCCTTAGAGCTAGAGTTTTAGAGCCAGGAGGGACCTCAGAGGTTGATTCCTCTGAAGGCCAGCATATGGTGACTCCTTTAGGTTCCCTACTGCAAAGATGACAGCAGGCCAACCCACTGCCCCTGAGCGGCCAGCCAGGGCTCCTCTCCCATTTCACAAATGAGGCTTTGTCCTCCCCCTTGGTACCTCTCTGCTGACACTGTCAGAACTTGGGCTCAGAGCTTCTATTTGTACCTTCTCACCAGATGCTGGTGAGCACAGGAGGGGAGGGGTTGATCAATCTACTCTGTTCCACACTCTCTAACACATTAAAAGATTAAGGACAGGCTGGGTGCAGTGGCTCATACCTGTGATCCTAGCACTTTTGGAGGCCAAGGCAGGAGGATCACTTGAGGCTAGTTCAAGACCAGCCTGAGCGAGAGCAAGACCCACATCTCTACAAAAAATAGAAAAATTAGCTGGGTGTGGTGGCACATGCTTTTAGTCCCAGCTACTTGGGAGGCTGAGACAGGAGGATTGTTTGAGCCCAGGAGTTTGAGGCTGCAGTGAGCTATGAAGATGTCACTGCACTGTAGCCTGGGCAACAGAATGAGACCCCTGTCTCAAAAAAGAAAACAAACAAACAAAAGATAAAGATAGCCAAAACCATACTGTTAACTGGAAACTTAAAAAAAAAAAAAAAAAGCCAAAACCAGACAACATCACAAGAAAGGAAAACTAAGATAAGAATCTCTTATGAATAAATGCAAAATGCCAACAAAATGTTAGCAAATTGAATACAGCAACAGATAAAAATGATTATGTACCCTAACCAAGTGAGATTTATCCCAGGAATACAAGGTTGGTTTAACATCTGAAAATCAATTAATGTAATATACTATATCAACAGAATAAAGGACAAAAACCATATAATCACCTTAATACATAGAAAATGCATCTGACAAAATTCAACATCTTTTCATGATAAAAATGCCCAATAAACTAGCAATAGACGGGAACTTCTGCCAGGCACAGTGGTGTGTGCCTGCAGTCCTAGCTACTTGGAAAGCGATGCAGGAGGATTGCTTGAGCCTAGGAGTTCAAGACCAGTCTGGGCAACACAGGGAGATCCCATCTCTAATTAAAAATGAACAACAGAGGAACTAGGGAACTTCCTCAACCTGACATAGGACACCTATGAAAATCCTACAGCTATTATTATATTTAATGGTGAAAGTTCTCCCTACCAAGATTAAGAACAAGGAAAGGATGTCCACTTTCACCATTTCTATTCGATATTGTCTTTTTTTTTTTTTTTTTTTTGAGACAGAGTCTCACTCTGTTGTTGGGGCTAGAGTGCCATGGAGTCAGCCTAGCTCACAGCAACCTCAAACTCCTGGGCTCAAGCAATCCTGCTGTCTCAGCCTCCCGAGTAGCTGGCAATACAGGCATGCGCCACCATGCCCGGCTTATTTTTTCTATATATTTTTAGTTGCCCAGCTAATTTCTTTCTATTTTTAGTAGAGACGGGGGTCTCACTCTTGCTCAGCTGGTCTCGAACTCCTGAGCTCAAACAATCCGTCCGCCTCGGTCTCCCAGAGTGCTAATATTATAGGCATGAGCCACTGTGCCCAGCTTCTATTCCATGTCGTCTTAATGGTTCATTTCAGGGCAATTAGGTAAGAAAAATAAATAAAAGGCATCCAGAGTGGAAATGAAGAAGCAAAACTATCTCTATTTGTAAATGATATACCTCGTATGTAGCAAATCCTAAGATATATACTAAAAAACTATTAGAACATGAGCTAAAGTTGCAGGATACAAGATCAATATACAAAAATCAATTGTTTTTCTATGCACTAACAATGAACAATCTGAAAGTGATATTAAGAAAATGCCATTTAAAAAAAGAAAATCATTCCATTTACAATAGCATTAATAATAAAATACTTGGGAATAAATTTAACAAAGGGCAAAATCTGCACTCTGAAAAGTATAAACATAATTGAAATTAAACACAATTCCTACCAAAATACCAGCTGCTTTTTTTTTTTTTTTTACAGAAATTGACAAGCTGATCCTAACATTCACACGGCAACACAAGGGACCCACAATAGCCAAAACTGTCTTGAAAAAGGAGAACAAAGGTGGACTCACATTTCCTGATTCCAAAACTGACCACAAAGGTACAGCAGACAAGACTTGGCGGTACTGGCACACGGATAGACACGTAGACCAGTCAAAGAGGAAAGAGAGTTCAGAAATAAACCCTCCCATTTACGGTCCAGTTGGCTAATTAGACAAGAAAGCCATGCCAATTCAATGGGAGAGAACAAAACACGTGGGTGCTGGGACAGCTGTGTAGTCACACGCAAAGGATGAAATTGGATCCTTACCTCGAAGCCTATACAAACTTAACTCACAATAGATCAATGACCTAAACATAAGAGATGAAGTTATAAAAATCTTAGAAGAAAACACAGAACTAAATCTTCATGACTTTGGGCTAAGAAATGGTTTCTTAGATATGACACCTAAAGCATAAGCAACAAAAGAAAAAAATGGACTTTATCAACACTGAAAACTTTCGTGCTTCAAAGGATACCATCAAGAAAGTGAAAAGACAACCCATAGAATGGGAGAAAATTTTTGCAAATCATATTATCTGGTAAGGGACTGTTATCCAGAACACATAAAGAACTCTTACAACCCAATAATAAAAAAGTAAAAGATAATGTGCATCTATTACGTATCAATAAACAGAAGATACACAAATGGCCAATAAGCCCATGAAGAACGTTCAACATCAGCGGTCATTATGCGTATACAAATCAAAACCACAGTGAGACACAGCTCACACCCACTGGCATGGCTAGAATCAAAAAGACGGGCGATGGAAGTGTTGGCAAGGACATGGAGCACCGGGGACCCTCACACGCTGCTGGCGGCAATGTTAGCCTCCCCCACCTCTGCGGACAGCTCCTCCACCCTCTGGCTGCTCGGGCCAGAAACCCTGGGGTCTCCCCGATCGCCCTCTGTCACACACACTCCACTCACGACGCATCAGCAAGTCCCGCTCACTCTCCTGTAAGATGAATGCTGAACACATCAAAACTCCTGCCACCACCGCCCTGGTCCAGGCCACCGCTCCCCTCACTGGACTCCTGAGTCCTTGATCTGGCCCGCATGGACCATTCTCCACACAGCAGCCAGAGGGGAGTTTTTAGAAATGCAAGTCAGTTCCTGCCATACCTTTGCTCCAAACCCCTCGGCGGCTTCCTACCGTAAGATTTCCCATCACACTCAACAAAAACGCCCAGCACCTCACTGCGGCCTGCAAGGCCCACACGTGCCGGCCTCCGGCTGCCTCCTTGCCTCCCTTTACACACCTCCCCCACTCATGGCTCCAGCCGTGTGGCCCCTGGCTGTCCTTCAGCCACATGTCACTTGCACCTCAGGACCTCACCACTGGCTGTTTCCTTTGCCACGATGCTCTTATCCAAGCTCACCCATCACAGTTTTTGGACTTCGTGGAGGCCCTCCCTGACCGCAGCTTCTGTGTCTGCTTCTGAGGTCCCTTCAGCACCTCTGTGCTCCCCATAGTCATACACTGATCTGATCGTCATCTCCCCACTGGAACGCACCTCTCACGTGATCAGGGACTTTGTCTTGTT
>CAUYRT010069371.1:0-33853 GCA_963574885.1 Lepilemur ruficaudatus | reverse complement strand
GAGTGCCGTGACATCAGCCTAGCTCACAGCAACCTCAAACTCTTGGGCTCAAGCAATCCTCCTACCTCAGCCTCCCAAGTAGCTGGGACTACAGGCATGCGCCACCATGCCTGGCTAATTTTTTCTATATATTTTTAGTTGGCCAATTAATTTATTTCTATTTTTAGTAGAGATGGGGTCTCGCTCTTGCTCAGGCTGGTTTCAAACTCCTGACCTTGAGCAATCCACCTGCCTCGGCCTCCCAGAGTGCTAGGATTACAGGCATGAGCCACCGTGCTCGGCCAATGTGTACTTTCAAGTGTACATAATTCTCAGGCTTCTCTCCCCCTTCCATGATGGTCTTATAGGCCACATCTTGGAGATAGTGACACCACAAGATGGGTCCTCTGTGTTTTAACGATTGCAGAGGTCTGCCTGTTGCTTCTGCTGACTGTGAGTAATTTTATTGTGTTAAGTCATGGAGATTTTGGGGTTGTTTTTGGCTGACCCTGATTAATAAGTAAGTCCTATGTCATTCTGATTCTATTAATAATTGCTTTGTATGTGACTTGTTTTCCATGTGAAGAACACAGTATGGCTATGACATTTGAACACATTCTTCCAGGTGGAATGAGCAGTGTAAGCTAGGGCAGGGCAGTATAGCAAAGCAGAGTGTATTTAAAGAAGAGTGAAAAGTCTGCACAGAAAGTCATTCATTTATCCATTCATTACTTGTTGAGCTTCTATTAGCCGTCAGATATAATACTAGGGGATGAAGATAATGTCTCCGTATGGATTAGTGGTAGAAATAAAAATATAAAAAGAAATTTAAAAAATAATATTTAAGTACTATCAGAGCAATATATCATAACAGTGGTTAAGAGCATGGGCTCTGGACACAGATGCCTACGTTCAAATTCAGGCTCCTCCACTTTTACCTATATGATCTTGGGCAAGTTGTCTAACTTCAGTCTCTTTGTCTGTAAAATGGAGACAATATTATAACAGTATGGTTGTGAAGATTAAAAGAGACAGTGCAATGTCAAGTGCTTCATATGTTTTTGGCACAAAGTAATATAAAAATATTAGCTGTTGTTATTATTATTGGTTATGTGTGGCTATAGACTGATGCTTGGCTGGGAAGGACTTCATAGAAGCTATGTTAAGGTGTTTGGGCTGTACAGTGTAGGCAGGAGAGATTATTCCAACACAGAGATGAAGGAGAAATCCATTATAGTGCCTTGTTAGTCTGCCTGCCTTACAGAGCTTATTTTCAAGGGAGCAGCAATTTTCCTAAACTTTTGTAAGCCCATTACATGGCTACCCTCAGTAATCCGCCTGGGGCACATTGACAAGTTCTTATTTTTATTAAACTGATGCCGGCTTCAAAGTTCATTGTTATTTACCATTTTTGATTCCCAAGGCCAATGTGAGTCAATGTGAGTCAAATTTCTTCCTTTCATACCATTTTTTAGGCTACTTGTGATTTGATTCACTGCTTGAAGACATTTGAATGCACCTTCATGGGATCATAGGCTGTCAGGGCTGGAAGGAGTGTTGGAGAGGCTCTCACCCAGCCCCCTTGCTTTCCAGATCATGAAATTGCAGCCTAGAGGTGAGTGGTGGTTGATTTTCCTATAGTCAACAATGCTGCTGGTGGTAATTGTTAGTGTTTAGGGATGACAAATAATCGTGTCCCTCTCTTTGCTCTGAGCTTGGATCTAATTGAAAAATAAGATGCATGAATCTGACAGCAGGAGATAAAAATACTGGCTTTTGTACTGAAGTTAAATTAGAGTACTGCTTGATTTATGCTCAAATGGCCTTTGCCCTGAATTGAAGCTACACATTTGACCGACACTGGTGGTTATATCCCCTGCAGCCGTTCCCTGCTTTTGTCCCTTGCCAGCAGGGTTGGTCTCCAGCTATAGAGGCTGAAAACGCCTGGGACTCTCATTTTCAGCCTTTCTCACAGTGAGATGATCATGCGACCCAATTCTGGCCAATGTCATTAAAGAGGAACTCTGCAGGAAACTTCTGTAAGAGTTTCCCTCTCTTAAAAGAGAGATGCTTGGGACAAGATACCTTCGTTTCTTGATTTCACCTCCCACCCCATTGTTTTTGTTTTTAAACATGTTTGCTTCAGGACAGTAAGTTTGGAGCTGGGGAGACATGCCAGCATGTGGAGGATGGCAGAGCAGGAAAAAGGGAAGCACGTGCGTCCTTGATGACATTGTTGAGCAGCATCACCAACACCAGATCTCCCTGACCCTGGGCTTCCTGTCACTTACACTTAAGTAAGTTTATGCCACTTCAGTGGCTTGCACTTGTGACTTGCAGCCAAAACCGTCCTCACTGATAAATCTACCTGAACTCTAAATCTCCAGGATGTTGAGTCACTGTGTTTATTTTCCAATCTCACCAATCAGATAAGAGACCGGGGGTGGGAGTGTGGAGTAGAGAGACAGAGGCCACAGAGCCTCCATTGAGGCTTTTCCTTCTTGCGCTGTGGGAAAGTGAGACTGGGAGATAAGCAACCCTGCCCCCTACCAACTCCGATCATAGCATTGGAGGAAAAATATTAGACTGGGATCTAAAAATAAAAGGGTTTTGTAATTGTTTTAATTGAGAAATTGAATCCGTAATTTTATGTGATGGATGGAGTTGAGCTGAGTGTGTGTGTGTGTGTGTGTATTCTGATCGTATTTTTAAAGCTTCATGCTTTTGGCCCCGTCTGCTGCAGGCCACATCTATCTTCAAGGCGGTTCAGAAAATAGAGCATTAACAAGTGTTAGGCGTGCCTGAAATACACGTCTTTTTTCCAGAGCCCTGGACACGAACAATGCAAAAAGGCTGACTCTAGTGACTGCATCTTTGAGGCACAGTAATTTCATTTATGAAGTTTCCTTCTTTATTTTTGCCCCTGAGGGGAGAGGATTATTTAAATCATGTCATTGCCCATCAGACTGTCAGAAAAGCCCAAACTCCTTTCTCGAAAGAAAGCTACAGAATAGCAGAAGTGATCGAAACCAATAGCTGGCTGTCAATCAAATTGAATTTCTATACTCGCCACATTTCTTGGATGAGCTGTTTCAAGCTGCAAAGAGGGAAAATTTTTGTTTGTTTGGTTCCCCCCCGCCAAGTAATTGAAGTTAGTATCATAAAACTCAGTGGAACAGAGCAAAGTGCCAAGGAGTACCAAGAAGCAGATGTGTACTTTGACCGTTCACTTGGAGGAATCTGTTCAAATTGGCAGGGGTGGCGGTGATCGGGTTTCATGTCCTGTTATGGGAAAGGAGATAGTAGGGAAGTGGGCGCCGACCCTGCTGCCTGGGCAAATTCACACCCCTGTGTGGGCCCCACACTGCACAGACCCAAACCTCTAGGCATTTCTCAATGACGCCTGCGCCGGCCAGTGAGCTCTCACTTAGATGTGGGAAGGCCAGTCTTTTTGGATGGACCATTTGCTCTTCTGGAAATATTTGCCAGACTTTAATGGAGACTGACAAAACTTTGAGTCGGGAGAAAATGGGAATAAGTGATATTTAGTGTTGTTCTCAATCATCGAGTCATTTACGTAGCGTGTATTGCCTACCGTGTGCAGGTATTGGGGATGGAAGGGTGGGCGGGAGAGTCGCCGCACGGCTTCTTGGAGCCAACGACCTAGAAGCGGCTGGAGACAAGTGAACTGCCCATGACGATGCCATGTGGAAGGAACTGCCGCAGGGGAGGGACCTGGCGTGGTGGGAGCACATGGCATGGGCAACGCCTCAGACTCAGACAGGCAGGATCAGGGAGGACTTCCTGAAGGAGACGGCAGCAAGGCCAGGTCCGAGAGAATGAGTATGGGGTGAAGCAGAGTGGGAGCCGGGGAGAGGGAAGGCATGCATGGAGGCCAGAGGGGAGAGGATGGTGAGAATGGGGAGGGCTGGGAGGAGAGAGAGGTATGGGGCTGAGGAGGGGGCTTCGCCAAGGGCTTTGTATTTTATCCTGAGTGCCGTGGGGAGCAGTGAAGAATGTACACGTCAGGATTAGGTGTACGTTTTTACAAAAGACCTTTCCAGCTCTGGTGAACAGAGAGGAAGGCGTCAGAGGCATCAGTAGGAAGAGTCTTCTAGGGCTCTGAATTTGGAAGGTGCAGGTGCCTGGGAGAGAAAACTGACAGAATTGTGTCGGGGGGGTGGGTGGGATACGGGACATAGGATCTCAGGTGGTGTCATCTACAGAGATGGGACACACAGGTGAAGGGGGTGGGAAAGAGCCTGGAGAGGGTGATAGTGAACTTTGGGACATAATGAGATTGGGATGGTTCTGTGACATCTAAACAAGGAGATCAAGTAGCTAATGAGGAAATCAACGCATGGCATGAGGTGTTTGTATGCTGACGATCCAGGCTGTTTCAGCTTTCTGTGCTGTCCCCAGTTTGTTTTCTCTCCATGGCTTGTTAACTCAGAATCATGATTTGAGGTTTTTGCTTTACTCAGCTCTTAAGTCTCAAACCACATCTCTAATCTGTGGCCGGTGTCTTGCGAGGGTGAGCCGCTGACTCCGAGAGACAGTCAGGACCCAGGAGCCACAGCTGCAGACAGAACTGGGTCTCATATGTCTTAAAAATGTTGCGGTTTAATACACTCAGGCTGTCAGGGCTGTAAGATCTTTATTGTGTTTTCCTTCCCCTCAGCCTTTGCCTGTCCAGCCTGGCTTGGTGATTTCTTTTTCCCCACTTTTATTCTTTATTATTAAATTCCTTCTTCTCTTTGATTACATTGGTTTTCCTTCTCTGAATGTGATTGCCATTTCTGGCTTCATCATTCACTGAATGTCAGGGTCGTCTCTAGTTAGAAGAAATTTTCCTGGGTAATTCATTTTGATGCAGGCTCTTCAGCAGTGTTCAGATAAGAAGCAGGGATTAATTCAGGCAAACAGGTACATTTCCAAAGATTGAGACTGTCAAAATCAAGTAATTAGGCTCAGCAGATCAGAAATTGTGGTCCTGGATAAATAAGCATCTTGATAAGTTCTGGAAAAAAATTCTCTTTTATGGACTCCTTGCTGTTTTAAGCTTTGAAATTTCACATGCATCAACTGCGTGGGCTCAGCTGGTGAGGGCTCAGATATTTTTGTAAGGTTGATCTAATGATCCCTTCACATAGACCAGGCTTTCTTACTGGAACAGTCTAACAAAGTGGCTAAAGCAGGCTGATACAGTAAAAATCAGAATTCAAATCCCAGCTCCATCACTGTTTAGCTGGAAGGCCATGGTTAATTCCTTTAACTTCTTTGGGTCTCAGTTTCCCCGTCATAAAGTGTAGGAATAATAATCATACTTCACAGAATTGTTGTTGTTGGTATTAACAGATACACCACATAACAAAGGCTCTAGAAGGAGTCCAAATAGTTACTCTTTGCCTCTGAGGAGCAGTGGCACTGTCCAGTATGGTAGCCATCCGTGTAGCTTTTGAACACTTAAAATGTGGCTATTTTGAATGAGATGTGCTGCCAATTATATGTGCTATCAATGAAGATCAGACTTTAAAGACTTAGTATAAAAAAAGGATATTGGCCAGGCATGGTGGCTCATGCCTGTAATCCCAGCACTTTGGGAGGCCGAGGCAGGAGGATCACTTGAGGCCAGGAGTTGGAGACCAGCCTGAGCAATATATTGAGACCCCGTCTCTACCAAAAATTAAAAAATTAGCCAGGCATGGTCGTGAGCACTTGTAGTCCCAGCTACTCGGGAGGCTAAGATGGGAGGATTGCTTGAGCCCAGGAGTTTGAGGCTGCAATGAGCTATGACAATGCCACTGCAGTGTAGGCCAGGCGAGAGGGCGAGCCCTTGTCTCATAAAAAAAAAAAAAAAGATAATGTTGAGTTACATAAAATCTATTTTATTTCTAGCACATATCACACTGGGATTAATTATTTAAATGAATTTCACCTGTTTCTGTTTACTTTTTAAATGTGACTACTAGAAAATTGAATATGACATATGTGGCTTCAATTCTGTCGCTATTGGACACCTCTGCTTTATACATAGAACTTGTCAGGAAGGACTTTCAACATCACAGGTTGTAGGCAAAGTGCTCACCTGGATGCACACAGCAACCTCCTCGGCTGGTCTCTGCTCCAGTCTGTCTCCTCACTGTGCCCATGGGGTCTTTCAGGGTATTTGACCCCACACCCCCACCTGCTGCTACCGCCCTCGTCTCTGTTTCTCTTCCTGAACACACTCTAAGCTTAACCAGGAGGAACTAAGAACTCACCACACCCTCTTTCATGTCTTTAGTTATTCATTTAACAAACAGTTTTTGGTAATGAGCTGTGAACCAGGCAGTGTTCTAAGCATTGGGGAAGCAGCAGTAAATGAGACAAAGACCTGGCTCTCTATGTGGGTTCCTCTGCCTGAAATGAATTCTCTCTCTTGGTCTCTTCTTCCACTAACCAGTGGAAATTACCTCTCTAGGATGTCTCTCCTGACAACACCCCTCCACATCCCATAGTCTTAAGCTCCCGTAACTTTCTATTTTCATTTTTTTCATAGCAATTATTATGCTTAATGTTATGTTGATTTTTAAAAATCAAACCTTTTATATGAGAAAATTGTGCATTCATATGCAGTTATAAGAATACAGAGAGATCCCTGGACCCTTTCCCCAGTTTCCCTCAATGATAACGTCTTGCAAAACTATAATACAATATGACAACCAGGGTATTGACACTGACACACTGATCTTGTTCAAATTTCCTGTTTTACATGTATTTGTGTGTGTTCTATGCAATTTTATGACATGTTTCCTTCTTGTATCCACCACCGCAGTCAAGAGATAGAACATTTCTATCATCACAAAAATCCTTCATGCTGTCCTTTTTATAACCACACGACTTCTCTCCTACCTCCGACCCTCCTTAACCCCTGGCAAGTGCTGGTCCGTTCTCCATTTCTATAACTTTGTCATTTTGAGAATGTTATATAACTGGAATCATGTAGTTTGTCACCTTTCAGGATTGGCTTTTTTCAGTCCGCATAATTTTCTGGAGATTTATCTACATTGTTGTGCGTTCATTCCCTTTTATTGCTGAGTAATCTTCCACGTCATGGGTGTACCACAGTTTGTTTAACCATTTACCTGTTGAAGGATGCTTGAGTTGTTTCCAGTTTTGGGCTACTTTGAATAAAGCTGTTTTGAACGTGTATAGATCTTTATGTGACCATACATTTTCATTTCTCTGGAATTGACCAAAAATGCAATGTTGGTTTATTTATCATCCTCACTAGACAATTGACACTTTGAAGTCAGATTCTTAGCTCTATTTGTATTGAGTCACGGTTGCTTAGTATGTGTCCAACATATGGTAACGCTCAATGAAACACTCAATAAAATACGGAAGACCAGAAAGAAGGAAGGAGGAAGGGAGAAAGAAAAGGAAAGAGAGGAGGAAAGAAATCTTCTATTACTCTCCTATGTTAGCTGTTCTCACCCCTGTGCCTCCCAACATCATTATCTTTTAATTTTTTTAATGAACCCAGTTACCCCAGTGTGAGGCAGTGCCTGGCACACAGTAGTTGCTTACGAAAAATCTGTTAAATGATGTAGTGGAATCTCTGGAGAGTGGAACAGCTCTCCCCCTCCATCCTCCCATCACCCTGCCCCATGGCAGAGCACAGGCCTGGGCACACACGTGCATGCTCTGGGGTCCTAGAAATATTTTCTGGAACAAAGTCAATAGCTAGCAAACGAAGAGATGTGGTTTCGGAGCTCAGCTGACAACCACCTTGGCCTTGTCTGTGTGACTGCCTGGGGAATTGCAAATGAAGGGTTTGGGGACCCAGCAGCTTTGTGGCTTCATTCCAGTGAGAATGCAAGATGCACTTGAAATAAAGAATGCTTCTTTGTGACTCATTAGACTCCGCTCTGTTCCTCTCTATTAGGCGTGTGTCTGCCGTGCCCTGCGAAGCTATGACATTCAGAAGTGGAGGAGTCAGGAAGAAATAAAAACATTTCACTTCAGCGCCTAAACCACGTGCCCCTTAATTTGAAATAAATCTGTGACAACTGACAGATACTTCTTTCAGACAGTTGTGGAGAAAGGCTTGACTTGTCCTAGTAAATCAGACACACAGGCTTCATTATTTTTAGTCTCGTTAAAAAAATGTTACCATAGCAACTGCACCATCATCTAGGGCAAATGTTATCTCTTTAAGTCAATAACATGAGGAACTGACCCGCAAATACCCAGTGCTCTGAGAGGAAGAAATGACTTTTCAACGAAATTAATTTCTTCCAAGTCTTCACCATTTATCTTCATTTGTAAGCCCAGAATTTCCCCCGCCCTGTAAATAAGAGATGTTGAAAGCAACATACAACTTTGTAAGATCCAAGGCTGA
This sequence comes from Lepilemur ruficaudatus, assembly GCA_963574885.1. Lineage (NCBI taxonomy): Eukaryota > Metazoa > Chordata > Mammalia > Primates > Lepilemuridae > Lepilemur > Lepilemur ruficaudatus. The sequence continues at coordinate 25,488 of CAUYRT010069371.1, read as the reverse complement.
TCTTTCTTGTATCATTAATTCTATTAGTTCCTCCAAACTTGTAGCCTCGCTTGTGGCTTTTTTATTCCCCTATGGGAGGCATAATGCTAATTAATATGACCCTTGGGAAGAGCATGGTGTGTTTTGAGAGCACGGTGGGGAAAAACATGTTGGAGCATGCACATCTTTTCTGAAATCTTAAGAGACCGTTTTAAGTGATGCAGCAAATGGCTTAGCTCCTGTGGGCCCACGTTTAGTACCTGTGCACCTGAGTGGGTGCTCACTAAACATTGTTAGGCTTAGTTAGTTTGACTCCATTTTTGGTCAGATTTGACATTATTTGAGAGTACATATGAAGATTTATTAATATGGTGAATTTTACAACGATGGTAAAGCGAATACCCCCAAAATAGGAGATTTGGACCTTAAAAATTAAGGCTAACACTTCAGACCTTTTCTCCTACTGAAGAATATGTTGTTCATTGTCGTGTCAGATCAAAGCACAGGTTGGTGCCCACCCGTGTGTCCTGGCCTCAGAATGCTGCTAAGTTCTCATAGTCCCCAAAGACTTTGCCTCCTCTCTTCTCATGCTCACATTTTTTTCCCCACATTTCATAACTTGGAAATCAGGATATGCCTCATCATTGCTGGCGTCACATAATTTTTTATTGCTTGTTTTTTATTTATTAGCAGTACACACGATAATGATGCATTTTGGGGGAAAGGAAAGAGAAACATTTCTTGCTCGCCTATCACGTACCAAGCACTGTGATGTGCAATTTTATAGACATTATTTTGTAGAATCCTCACACGACCCCTATTTAGGAGGCATTTTCTTTCGTTTTTTACAGCCCAAGATAACTTTTATCATATTACCAAGTTTTCAAATTCACCACCCACATTAAATGTTTTTTTATTTCAGCATATTATGGGGGTGCAAATGTTTAGGTTATGTATATTGCCCTTAGGAGGCATTTTCAATTTCGTGGGAAGCTGAGACTCAGGGAGTTGTGAGACTTGTCCAAGATCACAAGTCGGCAAGTGTCAGAGTCAAGGTTTGAATGCAAATGTGGCTGACTTTATTGTAGTGTGACCCTCTGGATTCTCCATCTGACTTGTTCTTAGCTTGTTCTGTTTGTGGAATAGTTTGCAAACCCTTAACTCTGGAGCTGGGAAGGCCCTTAGGAGTCCTGGGTCCAATCCCCTGTGTTACAGATGAGGAAACTGAGGCTGAGAGAAGTGACTTGCTCCAGGTAGTCACAAAGGAAGTTGTGTCACTGAGAATGCACGTGGCTGAGCAAGGGAAGAGCGTGCTCCAGGCTCTACTGTAGTCACCATCTCCTGGACACGCACAGTGTGCACTAGGCCCTCCCCACCTGGGGCTCCCTCCCCAACAGGCCTCTGTTGCTCGGTCTCCCCTTCAAGGTGCTGACACTTGGCTCATTCCTCTGGGGCGTCATGCTCCCCCCAGAATTGAAGAGGATTGCTCATATATGTCCCTTCTCCCTTCTCTTTTCCCCTAGAAAACCTGTATCTTGTGCTTCATCCTCTTAGGTGACAATGGATCCACATGAAGATGACAGAACAAAATGAGAGAAGATTCTGCAGGGTCTGTGCTTGGGGACATTGCTCACATCTTCACTTGCTACCTCAAGAGAGTGACTTTGATGGTGGGAACCTCAATAAAGATTGGAGGGAAGGTGGCAGACGCATAGACTGTGATGCAGATGTATTCTGTAGGTATCAGAGCTCTAATTAGCCTTTGAAATCATGCTGCAACCTCTCACTCTGCCTAGAGAGAGGCAAGTGACATGGCATAGTGCAGAGATTGCAAAAAGTGGCATCCATACACCATTCCCCTTTCCTACACCCATGCTGCTGAAGCTGATGGGCCACTGCCCTTTGCACTTGGACTGGCTTCATTGCCTTCTTAATACAGAGTTCCAGGGAGACGCTTCCAATTGACTGTAGTTGGTTACAGGGATGAAACTGACCCATTTACAATTCCTAGTGTTGTTGAAGGCTTTGGAAGTAGGCAGGTTACAAAATGATAGCGCCTCCATTTCTCTCAGTGTAAAAACGAGAAAATAGTAATTGACTTACAGAATTGTTGTAAGACTTAGAGATAACATATATAAGAGCCCAGCAGATTCCTTGGTGCCTGGTACACAGTAGTTGCTTAGTGACTATAAATGTCATTATTATAAGGTTAATGCTGATGGGGTGGAAGGCATGATGCCACAGCTCGGCATTATAAAGAAGTTGGAGATTGTGAAAGAAAGGTGCTCTTGGTCTTTTGTTGTCTGTCCTTATTTTGTGATACTGCAGATACAAATACATATGTTTCAGGTCTAAAAAGGGTTGAGCAGCCCTCTTCAGAAAAACAGCTCAGCGGGGCAGCTCACTGCCAATTGGCTAGCTTTCGGCCCAGCAAGTTAGGAAGATCACACCAGGTAAGCAGTCTGTCCCCAGAGAACCCCAGTTCTGGTTATGCTACTCATAGGCTGAAGGGCTGAAGAAAGTCCCTTATTCCAAGCCTAGTTCAATTTTCTATTAAACACATTTAATAATCCAGTTCTAGAGCTGGGGTGGTATATGGATGGATTCACTGGGTGTTGCACTATGTTTTGAAAAATCAAACCTTTAATGAATAGCACATTTATTTAAAGAAAACCTTTCTTTGCAGAAAATGGAAATGCTTTATCTTCTTTATTTAGTTTCACGACTTATTTAATGTGCATCTTAATATCTCTGGCTATGTCATTATTTGCTATAATATGTAAACTCCTAAGGGCTAAGATGATGCCTGCTTCATTTACTTTTTAGAGCACACGGGAAAATGCCATGAACAAGTACATTTTTAATCTATTTGTATGCTGTTATTGTAGATTGGAATATAAACTGTGTCCCATACTCATAAAAATACTATTTTGTTCTTATTTTAACCCTTTAAGAGCAGAAATATAATGACTCATCTCCATTACAGCAGCATTGAATGTCCTTACGTTCAGTACAAATGCATACCAATTGATTTATTTTAATAATATTAATATTAATTGGATTTCTATTATAAAAGATTTCCCAGTGTAGAAAATGTGAAAAATATTGAAAACTACATAAAAGAAATGAAAAGTTGTCTTTAATTCCCATGCTGGAAGATAATCACTTTGAACACGTTGGTATTTTTTTCCTAAATGATTCATTTTGAGGTGTTATTAATATTATCTAATACTTAACTAATTTTAAGACATTTGACATGTTTCTTCTCACTGTGATTTCCATCCCTTCAGTTAGTGATGCTGTGTTCTTTCCAGTAAGAATTATTGTTTTGTTATTTTTCAATGTATTGAAACGCTGTGAATTAAAGGAAAGAGTTTGCTGTGAGCTGCTGGTGACTTAGTCTTATTTCAAAGGAAACTTGTGGTTACCATGAAGGAAAATCTAATCCATCTTGCCCCAATGCATTTGTTCTCCTTAGAACCAGGTGAACTACCTCTGACTATTTCCCTAGGATTATGTCTCCCACCAAGGTAACTTTCTGTTTCAGTAGGTGATGTTAAGCAACAAAACAACACCCTTTAAGTGAATCAGTTTTGGAAAATAGAGACTGGCTTTATATTCCACGGCTTTGATGTGTTGAGTAGTTCCTGTAAGGATTTGCCTCTCTTTTGTTTTGATTGACAAGACCTTTCCTATATATTTGAGCAGTCAAGCAGCCCAGTAACTGAAGGTAGAGACAATTTACTCAGAGCAAACCTCTACCACTCCTGTGAGTTACTGAAATCTTGGCTGCAAGTTTCAGCTCTAAAAGAAGCTCCGGCAAGAATAGGTAAGTGCTGCTCCATATTCATAACCTCACTCCAGCCGAGGGAAGCCCGGAGAGCCTCACGGTGACAGGTCAGAAGTAGGAACTGTGGGGTCAGATTTGGAAATAAGTAACTTGGCAGCCCATCTTAAGGCACAGTGAATTTGATGGTGGTGGGGGTGGTGGGGCCATAGGGCAATGTCTCCTTCCTTCATTATCCAGTGCATCTTTCTAGCGGGCCAACCGTGAAGAGATGATTCTGGTCCCTGAAAGAGCACAGGGAATGACCAAGACCAAGAGAGAATGGACTTGACAGTAGATTGGGATTATGTTTTAAAGACCGCCCATGCTTCCTGTCACTTGGATTTAAACTGAATCACAACTAGGTGCTTATTACAGCGGAAGCATAGAGCAGAGGCAGTTTGTAGCGAGTAGGACACATTTTTATAAAGGGCCGCCAAGTCAGGTGCCAGGTTCCATAATATCTTCTGCTTATCCGTTTTGTGGCAGGTTGGGTTGGGAACAATACATATAGGGAATACTCTTATTAATATTATCTACCCACCCATTCATTCCCTATCCATGACACTGAACATATAATTTTGAGTAAAATATATAACATGGCACCCAAATACCCTGGCCTTGAACAAAAATAATTTATGTGTATTCACGTACTTTGTTAGGATATACATTACTTTTGGTGTTGCTCGTAGTTTGTGTCCATTTTGAAGTGACCACACAGGGACAAAGTTCTTTAACACACGAGTCACCTGCAGCAGTTGGACACCACATGACAAAGCCTGAGAAAGCATTTGGAGGGTTGAGTGTCTAGAGAGGTCCACGGAATCCACACTGGCATGAGATACAGGAGACTTTGGGCACCTGTGATGGAGTTTGTGGGCATTTACAATTTCTTGGCTCATTTTCCCTGGGACGCTGAGGGCAAGGTCCCTTTGATAGCGGCCACTGAGGGCCACTGGATCTGTTAAACTCTCTTTCCTTCCCCTCTGTGGAGGAGCGGCATGAAGCTGGCATACCTCTTCCTCGGCCCCGTGGCCCTCCTCCTCCTGGCTGGCGGTGCCTGTGTCCTCAGCACCTCCAGCGAGAGCCTGCGCACCTTCGTGGGCTGTGCCGTGAGGGAGTTTACCTTCCTGGCCAAGAAGCCAGGCTGCAGGGGCCTTCGGATCACCACGGATGCCTGCTGGGGTCGCTGTGAGACCTGGGAGGTGAGTCACTGAGGCAGCTGCAGATGCAATGCCTTCTGGGCGAGGTGCTCGAGCCTGATTCTTAAGAGTCCACATTATTAATGATATAAGGTAGAACTGGGGCATCTACCCTTCCTGTGAATTTAACAAAATAAAACAATGATTGGCATCTTCCAAAAATGGTCTGGAAAACACGATGTTGCCCCTTTAACAAAGCACTGATAAGATTCATAATTTTATTTACATGGTGCCTGTGTGCCTGGGAATCACCTCTCAGAGGCCAAAAGGTGCTGCTACCATCCTACCCCTGTTATAGACGATGTGGAGGGATGCAAGGGACAGTGACACAGAGCCATGTAGAGTGTAGTAGAAAGCTGGGAATAATTCTTGCCTGGGACCAAAACCTGTTACCCAGGAAGATGCCCCAGGCTGAGGACGAGTGAGACGTGTTCCCAGGCCCCTCTTAGTGCCTCTCCCGCAGCCCTGTCCCTCAAGTCCCCAGGGCCCTTGGGGACTCTCACTGACAGATCCATTAAATCCCTTTATATTCAATTGTATCTGGCCTTTTTGGAGGCATTTAATTTAAAATGGGGATAAAAATCTCAAACAAAGTTAAAATCCTATTGGGCTACCATGAGGGTTTGGGGGTGAAGAGGAAGAGGGCCACCCGGCACCCTGTCCAGTCACGCCACACGGTGGCTGTTGACTATTCTCCTCGAGGTCCGCCTCGGTCACCGATGACATGGCAGCTCTGATCTTGTCACTCCGGCTCAGCAACCTCGAAGGACACCCCCTACTGCGGATTCAATAACTGACTTTCAAGGTCCCAGCATCAGGGCACCTGCCTGCTTTCCCAGCGGCAACACATTTCCTTAGCTCTGGCCTTGGTAACTGCCTTTTAAAGGTATTATTATTAAATAGCCTCATGAAATCTCACTTTGGTCCTTTTCTCATCCCTTGTCATTTCCACCTGCATTAGCATAATCGTTCCTTGATGCCCGTCTTGGGTTTCCTTGCCCACCACATGCATGATTTTAAGTTTTTTGAGGGCAGAGGTTCAGTCTTGTGACTTTCACAGCTTTTGTCAAAGTGTCATGTATGAACGAGGCAGTCAATACATATTTTTTGGATTAAATGGGATTGGCCTCTACCTGGAGTCATATATCCTCTTCCCTAATGGAAGACAACGGAGAAGCACCTGAGCACCATGAGTGGACCCTGCCACAGCAAAAATGTCCTTCTCTTCAGGGACTCAGAGAGCAACCTGCTCTTGCTTAGATAAAATAAAACGATGGCCCTATGAATGGAATTGGGTTATGGCTGTTGAAACATCCAAATTAAATGAAACTACTTCACTAAATTAGTTTTATTTTTGCATCCTTCAGGGGCTTGAGACCTAATAGTCAAAGGAAAATTCAGTTTTGCTAAGTGGACCTTGTCTGTCAGCTGACAGCAAGCTTACTCAGAAAAATTTGGCACGTTTTCCTATTTAGGGCTTGGCCCTCTCTGCTTGCGTCTAGTATCTGGGCTATTTAGAGCTCTTTCTCTGACAAATTCTCAAACTCCTGTTTCCCCTGAATTCAGCTCATCTTCTCCTTTTAAAAATTGATGAATGTCTTTAATTGGATCATGGTTACCATAGGAGGTCAGGGACTGTGCTCTCACTAGAGAAATGGAAGCACCACGACTATTAAAGAACAAAATTCTGCCTAATTTTAGCCAACTTTTATTTATATCTTTACTGTATTATGAAAAGGGAGGTTATGCATAGAAAATAAATAAAAGAATAAGGTTTTACCAGCAATCTGAAAGTTTCTGAGATACAAAGCACTTTTTTTTTTTTTTTTTTTTTGGTAATTTAACTGGGGAACATGTCTGAAAATAAGGATGTTCATGATGACAAAGTGGCTGGATTTACTTTTGAAGGTGGAATTGTTGCTGGAAATAGCTATTTCTCATGACCTGGGTTTAGAGTTGCCCAGGAAATAGCTATTTCTCATAACCAGGTTTAGCAGACAAACAAACAGAACAAACCAACCAACCCCCTTCCCACTCAAGACTCCCTAAAAAAAAAAAAATCCAAACTGAAAAAAACCAAGACAATCAGATGCCCAGATTAATTCAAATTACAGATGAACAAATAATTATTTTAGTGTGTGTCCCAAATATTGCATAGGACAGCTTTATACTGAAAATGATTTATCTGAAATTGAAATTTTATTGGGTGTCTGATCTGCCTAAGTTTTCAGAGTCCCTAATGGTCACAGGACAGGAAGCAAACCAGGGAAGGTAGGAGAAAACAGTCGAGGACAAATTCAGCTCTTCTGCCTGGTCCTTGTCAAATGTGCAGCTGCTATTTTCATGACATTCACACAAGAACTTCTTCTTGGGCTTGCATATATACATATATTTATTACATATAATTATTACATATAGATTTATTTCTTTTTTCCCCAGAACAAGTGAAGGCAGTTCCTTTGAAAGCTGGTTGTTACTGTTTTCATTAATACTTCCTTATAATAATTGCTCTTGTAAGAGCTATGTCTTACATTTATTGAATTCTTACTTTGTGCTAGGCATTGTGCATTGTATATATCATCTTACTTTGTCTCCCAAGCAATGCTATGAAGTAGATAATTTGTTTTACAGATGAGGAAACTGAGGCTCCATGAAGTTAAGTGAATTTTCCAAGGGCTCCAGCAAGTGGCAGAACAGGGACTCAAGCTCAATAGTTCTGACTGCAGGGTTTGAGACTTTTAACAACTACCTTGTGCTGATTTTTTTCTGATCTACGTGCTCTGTTTATCAAAATTATCTCTGAATTCAAGATTTATAGAGGATGATTGTCAGAACAGGGCATGAACCATTCAGGAACCTGCCTTGCTGTGTTTTCTTGCATTGATTCAACAACAAATAGTTATTGAGACCCTCTTGGGTACCATTCTACGTACTGGAGGCACAGCAGTGAACACACAGGCAAAATCCCTGTCCTCAAGGAGCGTACTTTCTAGAGTGGGAGAAATATCACACAAATGCATAAAAGATAAAATATGTCACGTGGTATTGACAAGCACTTTGGAGAAAAATAAAGCAGGAAAAGTGATAGGAGGTTTTCAGTTGTGGAGATGGGATGCAATTTTACGTGGGATAGTGAGGAAATGCTTCCCTGAGAGGGTGACATCTGAACCAAAACCCAAGGTTGGTGAAGGAGTGAATTGTATGGGAAAAGAATGTTCCAGGCAGAAGGAACAGCAAGTGCAAAGCCCCTGAGCTGGGACTGTTCCTAGTGGTGGGTTTGAGGAACAAGAAGGAGCCTAGTGAGGAAGTCAGAAAGGTGGGCATGATTGTAGACATACCAGAAGGGGAAGGGAGGGAAGGTGAAGTGGGGTCTTGAGGGTGAGCTTATGGCTTTGAGTTTTGCTCTGAGTGAGAAGGGATATCACTGGGGCTTTGAGCAGAGAGTAACATGCTCTGACTTATGTTTTAAAAGGATCACTCTGGGCCACTGTGCTGCAAATAGAGTGTAGGGAGTAACGGTGAAAGAGGGGAGACTAGATAGAAGGTGTCTGCAATGATCAAGATTATTCATGTGCTAAATATTTATCGAGCATTTGCTGTATGCCATGGACTCTTCTGGGAGCTCAGGATATGGTAGTGAATGAAATCAGCTTCCTGCTTGCAGGAGTTTGCTTCTACTGGGAGGAGACAGAGGAGCAAATACACAAATGAATAACAAGTTAATTTCTGCTAGTGATAAATGATACCAAGAAAATGAAGCAGGATGGTATGTTCTAACGAATTCCATTTTCTACCTGTGGGGACAGAAGCCCATTCTGGAACCCCCCTACATTGAAGCCCATCATCGAGTCTGTACCTACAACGAGACCAAACAGGTGACCGTCAAGCTGCCCAACTGTGCCCCGGGAGTCGACCCCTTCTACACCTATCCCGTGGCTGTCCGCTGTGACTGTGGGGCCTGCTCCACTGCCACCACGGAGTGTGAGACCATCTGAGGTTGGCGTGGTCTGCAGAACGCAGCTGGCGGCCTTGAGCCTCACAGACCCACCTGTGCAGGCAGCACAAGCAGCTCTACCCCCTGGATGCAAGACTGTTTAATTTTGACCATACCTGTGGAGGAGGTTACCCATCTTCCCTTAGGTCCAGCTCAGGCACAAGGCCCAGAGGCAGCATACTTATGCTAAAAATGCAAAACAATATTTGTGCCTTCTCCAGAATGATTTTTCTGATTCATACATGTGCAAGTTAATTTTTCTTTGCCTTGAGTCTTGGAACATAATTTATGTATCACGATCCTCCACTAATTTGGACTTATAATATGCCAACGATGTAAATGCATTGGATGTAATTAGGAAACAGGGCTGGAAAGTCTTCAAATTCTCACATTCTGGTTAACGACGGCTCTCCAACTGGGCTTATGGAATTAACAAAACCGATGTACTAGTTTACCTTACCCCAAAGGAAATCCAACTGCAAGCTTCCTTAGAGAAAATGTTCCCTTCCCTTTTAGCTGAGCAATTATCTACACAAGAAATAGACACTGCTCAGATTTATAAAGCGAGTAGCTCAAATTAAAAGACTTTTGGATTTGGGTAATTCTTTTTCCAAGCAAAATTCCCTAAAATCCCTTAAGATCCTTAATAAAGAGGCTACCTGGTGATTTAAAAACCTCAGAAATAAAATATGTAACTAGAAGCTATCATTTAGCCTTAAAAGCTGATGAAATTAAACTCATGTTTTTAGAGCCTTCCCAATGCTATGGCAAAATGGTCGCTCACAAGTATTCTTCCCCATTTAGCATATTTTAAATTTATATTATAATCTATTAAACTCAGAAATTGTACAAGTTTTTAGGGGTAAAACTGCACTGCTGGCTCAGAGAAAAAAAGTCTGTGATTATGTAGCTCTTGCCCTAAGATCTTACAGCAGCTCATTCTGTGACTTTTTAAAAACCTCTAATGTTATGCAAATATCTTTAATTCTGGCATTTTGGGGGTTGAATTTAACCTTGTTCCTTTTTCATAATATGCCAGGAACATCTATATTAATGCCAATAAAGCATGTCCTCTGTCTTTTGAATTCATGAAAACTTTTTAAAAAGTCTTTTTAGTCTTCAATACATTTGGAAGAATAGTAAGAAGCACACACAACATAAACTACAAGGTTATTTTCACTAAAGCATTACTTTGGGATGCCATGTTTGGCAAGAGACACAGACAGATGACTCTGGGTAGCTTGACCCCTGGCATATCACAGCTGGGAGGAATGAGGAATGAATGAGTCCTCATAAAAACAGTAAAGCAAATGCTGGGCTTGATGGTCACGCACTGGCATGCTGGGTGAACATCTCGGGACAAGGGTCCTGGGCAAAATCTACCTTGACCCTGAGCAGATCTGTGGGTAGGAAAGGAAGTAACTCTAACATAACAAGGAATTCTGTGCCTGGGGTCTCCACGGGGGGTGGTGGGGGATGCTTAGGGGTGATACTGGGTCGCACCACTCACGTGTTTTCAGTTCAACCCTAAGAAGCTCCCTTGGGATTTCTGAGGCACTAAGGGCTTGCTGGAATTTAAGAAAAGATGATCACAGCATCAGTAAAGGGCCTGGGCAGGACACAGATGATATGCTGTAGTGGGCTCTTGAGGAGAGTGCAACGAAGAGACTGTTTATTAATATAAACATGTGGGCAGAATTAAGGAAACCACAAAGGGGAGGTGAAACACTCCTGGCTTAGAAGCAATGGGCAACCCTAGGCTGAAGGAACAAGAAGAGGGCGTATCACCAGACCCCAAGAGAACTACAGGAGTGGGACCCTTGACAGGAGCCACAGCCCTTGGTAGGAGGAGGCAGCCAGCACCAAACTGAGGCCTGGCAGGGAGGGAGGTGGGGAGCGAACATCCCAGCGCTGTTCTCGCTCTCTTCCCCCACCCCTTTTTTAAGTCAGATGGGAGTCAAAAGGGAAGGCAGAGAGAGAGGAAACCCGTTGATTCAGTCTATAAATGGTGGCCTCAGGCAGTGGGTTGAAGGAAGGTGGAGATTGGATCTTAGGGGGCAAATGGATAAAATGCAGCTTAGCTGTCTTTTTGGAAGCTCAGCTGTAATGCAGTAGGCAGTCATGTTGGCTGTGTGGGCAGTAAGACATGCTGTAGCATCCCAATTGCAGTCACGCGTTGCTTAACTACAAGGTACCTCTGAGAAACGCATCATTAGGCAATGTCGTTGTTCTTACACAAACCCAGAAGGTATAGCTTACTGCACACCTAGGCTATATTGTATAGTCCATTGCTCCTACGGTACAAACCTGTGTAGCATGTTACTGTACTGAATACCGTAGGCAATTGTAACACAATGGTACATATTTATCTAAACATAAAAAAGGTTCCATTATAGTCTTATGGAACCACTGTTGTATATGCTGTCCATCATTGACAGAAATGCCATTATGCGGTGCATAACTGTACTAAGACTCCCCTGTGGTGAACGGACATGGGCTACACATGGAAAGGCATGCACTGGATAATACAATACCTGTAACATTTAGGAGATATGAGGACAATGGTAATTACAAGGGCTGTGGGATTAGTTGGTGGTTAAGTGCAGTCAAAGCCCATGGGGCTTGGCATGAAAGCTGCATTTGAAGAGACTCTTCTGATGCATCTGGGAGCTAAAAATCAGGCCTAATATCTAATTTGGAGAGCAACTGAATTATTCAAAAGGTTGAATCTACCACCCTGGCAAGTCTCCCACACATAAGTCAAGGTCCTAATAGGGGAAAAGTGGGACACAGAGACCTGGAATGGAAAGAATTAGGTGGGTGCACTTGAGGTTTCCCTGCAGAAGGGACCTTCTTGCTCCTCCTTGCAAAAAAAGCCGACTTCCTTGCTTGGGGACTATGCCAAGGAGGGAACTTTATATTATGATACTTGGCCTCCTCAAATAATGCCCACAACCCTTTATTATTCTAGGTGGATAATTAAGGTCAAGTCTCAGGACGATCTGGCTGGGGAAAGACTTGCCTGTGGGAGGAATGAGATTCTCCACTCAAGCAGCTTCAGGACTTGACAGTGTAAACCAGAAGGAATTGGTAGAATGTGTTTGGCAAAGGATCCTGAGGGTTTCAGACTTGGATGCAAGGAGGAGGGTAGAACATAGGACTGGGTAAGAAGAGTTTATCCATATGGGGGCATTCCCAACATTTAACGTCATCATAAAGGCACCTGGATCTGATCCCAGTGTGCTGTGGGATGGCTCCTTTGAGCTTGGGGAAAACGGTGACTTGTATTAATGAAGGAAAAAATGCCAGAACTGTCCTGCCAGAGTATTGAGAAACAAAAGGCTCAGAGAGGTGGGCCTGCGAGAAAGGATTTATTACAGAAGACCAGAGAACTCAGCAACTGGCTATGTTTAATGGACACTCCCTTCACTAAAGCAAAAAGGAATGCACTAGTGACTGGCACCTACATTATCGAAAAGCTTGATGGTGGCTGTCCTTTGTAGGCTGAGGTTGATGCCAGGGGACGCTGCCATGGACCTGGGCTGGTGGTGTCAGCAGAGGTGGTAGGGTTCTGGGATAGCAGAGACCAGGTGGTGACATGCAGCCATAAGAGGCAAGGTGGACATAATTGCTGTTAACAGGCAACAAAGCTGCAATGGCAACCAGAGGGCTCTGATGTGCAGGGTCTGTGGTGCTGGCTAATAGTCCATGGTGTTCAAAAAATGTTTCTGATAGATATATATTATAATCAGAAAAGTTATTAATGGAAAAGACATTTCTCAACATTTATACTAGTACTAAACTAGAATCTTTTTCAAATCTCCCTCTTCCTTTTTCCTCCCTCCCTCCCTCCCTTCCACGAATATTAACTCTAATTTTGTGCAAGACTCTGTGTTTGGGAAACAAAGATATAAATATTGTTACCCTTTATGGATCTCTTACTATAAGCGGGACCCTTTATATTAATTCTTCTCAATTCTTGTGTCAGCCATGCTAGTATCCATTGTTACTGTCGTTTTACCATTGCCACTTTACAGATGATGAAACTGAAGCTCTGAGAGGTCAAGTAACTTGCCCAAGGTCACAGAGCTAATAAACTGCACAAGCCAAGTTTCTCTGAACCAGAACCAAACCTTTTCCACTAGAGTATGATGACTTTTTGGAACGCTTCTTCCCAGTCATTCCTGCTCGGAGAGGTCTTTGAGTTTATTGTCAGACTGTCTCTCACCGTTGATTAGCATTTTCAGTCTTTCTGGGAAATCGTTCAATGCAAGATCAGATTGTTTTATGGAGACTGCAATTTTTCTGTGGTTTCACATATAACCTCTAGGAAGATAATGTTTTGCTGTAACACAAATCAAAGCTTACAACAGAAGAGACTGAGAGGGAAAAGAAGCAGACCCTCAAAGGGAAATTCAGGGAGACTGCTGTGGAGATGAAGGCCGTGTGCTCTCAACTTGTTTCCTAAGCAATGGAAAAGTGGTCCAGGGCAACTGACACTGGTGCACAAACTCTCAGCAAGTCCTTGCTCTTGGAGATATGTCTATTTCATACTTAATGAAAGGAAAGAAGCAGAGGAATTTCCTGGAATTTTATTTTTCCATGGGAACATTTTTGAATGAAGAATATAACTTCCTACAGCTCCTTCCACTTCTGGATTTATTGGATCTATTGACTGAAACAGAGCCATTTGTGCTTCTCTTCTTCCATTGGTTAGGAAATGAATGAGCCACTAGGAAAGTATAATACCAAATTCTTCTGTAGTGGCCCAATTAACTCTTCAAATTAATTAGATTTTTAATGTAGTAAAATCATTTTGGAGAATAAATGAACTATGCATCTAGTTGAAATGATGTAGCATTGATACAACAAATTGCATTCCATAAAGTTTTCCAAGAGGATGGCTTGTCTTCTTCCTCAGGAGACCTTTTCTTCAAAATAATGTGCACCTTTTCCTCTTTGGCTCCCTTCTTCAAGACATGAAGCTTCAAGACATTAAACTATTAAGAAATAACTTTTTGTTAATCCACTTATGTATTGACGGGCACTTGAGTTGTTTCCACGACCTCATAATAGTGAATTGTGCTGCCAAAAACATTTAGGTGCAGATGTCTTTATAACTGAATGTCTTATGCTCTTTTGGATAGATGCCTAATAATGCCTTCTTTGACTATCTCCTTGCTGAGCCTTTCTCAGAGCAAGAAATGAGCGTGTGAAGCTGGAGGGATTCATTTCAGCATCATCAGATAGGAGGACGCATCTGGGGTAACTGAATAGCCATGAGATGCATCGTCTGTGATAGGAAAAGAGAAGGAATTTATCAAAAGGCAATGAATTAACAAAAACTAAATAGCACAGCCAATAACCTAGTACCTAACAGCCAAGACTTAAAACCACTTGCTGTCATAAGATGAACAAAGTAACGGGAAGACAGAAATACCTTGGACACGACAATTTCTATATGGTCACTTATCTAAATACTGTAGAGATGGCTGCTGTGTCAAATAGGGTATTACACTGTTTTAGTGGCTTCAAACCTTGCCTAAATACCAGACTCAAAAGATATATTGAGGGAAACTCTTTAGACTTTAGTCCTATGAATCTGTGTTTTAAGTTTTCAGAGTCCATGTTTTTTACACCAAGGCATAACAGGTAATGCTATTAATACATTATGTTTGTATATAGTTATATATAAAAGATATAACAAATTGTTATATACATATACAAATATGTATTTTTATTCTATATTGTACATGTATATTATACTCTACATTATAAACAGTGTTTATTTCTGGTCATGGAAATTTTTGTAAAAAAATCAATCATATTTTGGGCCATAGACAATTCATCAAAATATATAGATTATATAGCCTTCTTTATCTGATCAAAAACATTCAGTGAAATAAACTATGAATAACCAGTGGCATCCCTAAAGGATTCTAATAGGACAAATTTGGGGATATAGCTGCACTTATTTATTCACTGATTCAATAAATACCAGAAAGCTAATTAGGTACCAAGAACTATTTTAGTGGCGGTGGTGTTGGTGTCTCAGATGCCAGCTTTTGTAAACTTTCATTCTAATGTAGAGGGAAAACAAATTAGCAAAATGAAAACTAAATAAATAATGTCAAATAGTGATAGGCATTATAAAGGAAAATAGGATAAGAAGGGAGAGTTTATGCCTGGTGAAGAACACTATTTTAACTATGATGTTAATGAAAACCTCTGTGATGAGACCATGAAAAAAAAAAAGGAGCAATCCAGACACAGAACGGCAACACCCTGAGGCAGGCATGGGTTTCCATAACGTCATGGAAGAGCAGGGAGGCCAGTGTGTCTGGCAAGGCAGTGAGTAAGGTAGGAGGTGACGCAAGATGAGGTCCAAGAGGAATCCTGAGATCAGACACCCGGGACCTTGCGGGCTTTGATCACAAAGTTGGATTTTGTTCTCAGGATAATGGACATCTATTGAAGGGTTTAGAGCAGAAAAGTGATGTGATTAGATTTTATTCTGGTGGTGAAAATAGAAACCCAAGTTACATGGCTACGTAGTAGTTCCGGCATGTACCAGATGGGTAAGCAATGGTGGAGGTGAAAAGTGGTTGGATTTAGGGTATGTTTTTCAAGGTCAAGAGCCAGTGGAATTAGCTGAATTAATTAGTTGTGTTTTGTGGAAGAAAGGCAAGATTCCAGATTGACTGTAAATCTTTGGTCTGACCAATAATTTGGTCAATGGTGATACCAGTTGTTAAGGTGGTGAACAGTTTGGAAGTAACAAACATGAATGTTGAGAGATTTGGAGTTTGTTTTTAATTTAATTCACATTAATTCTGAAATGACTCTTGAGTACCCCAAGAGAGATCTCCAGTAGGCAGTCCAATCATATAGAGTCAGTTTTAAGAGATTTCAAGATATAAGATATGAATTTAGGAATCATTAACCTATAATATTTCAATCATGAGATTAATTGAATCACCCAAATGGAGAAGGCACGAGATCCAAGACTAAGCCTTGCAGTGGCTAAAAAAGCCAACATTTAGAGGTAAGAGATGAGGCAAACCCAATTTTAATGTTTCCCAAGAAGCACTATTAGCATTTTGGGTGTAATACTTTGCCATGCAAGACAGATGTGAGGACTACAGGCTGCTCAGCATCCCTGAATCTACCCACTAATAGCAGTGTCATCGCGACAGTAAATACATGTTAGTGTTTTGCTCTCCACATATTTGTGAACCATTCTGAAGATATGTCCTGGTAGAAAACCATTGATTGTATGGTAATTAAAATTATTAAATGCTTTTAAATATCTACTCTAATAGTGTAAGATTTTATTTTAGGGATTTTGAGTTTTGACTATACTTGAATTAGAAAAATACATAGTATGTAGGGTTCTGGTATTATGAAATATGAAAATTTGTTTGCTTATGATCTCTTAGGGCTAAGAAAATAGAACAAGTTCAAAAAAATGAGTAAATCCACTTTTACCATGCTTCCACTTACCCAGGACTATTAATTGATTCTCTTAATATCCTTTGTAAAACATTCTGATTTTTACTCAAGGCACAAGTTCCAGGTTAGTAAACTAATTTGGTAATCTAGCACGTCTTAGCACCCCATTCCCACATTCGAATTATATGCTCAGTTGTTTTTGTTACCAAACCTGTTTATGTAAGTTTCTATGATAATGTAAACATACCATTTAATTTGCCATTATGTAAATTAAAAATAGTTATATAGTGCAATATTTCAAAATCTCTAATTCCGTAAGGTGGTATCCCTCCTCTCATTTTTGGAGTGATAATATTCCATATGTATATTTTGATAGGGTTTTGGGTTACCAGATACATGCATTTGTCAAAACACTCTCCCCTAGAATCAAACACTATTTTGGGTTTTTTAAATCATAGGTTATTTTTGTTTATTCTATAATTTCATATGAATTGGGTTTCATATAAATTGAGTCATATATGTACTCGTTTGGAAGGCTTCTTTCACACGTGATGTTTTTTGAGATTTCATGGGTGAGATTTGAGACTCACTGGGTATATTAGTAGCTACTTTTTATTGCTGAGTAGTGGTTCATTGGGAATAGAAGCCACAATTTCTTTATCCATCCTCCTGTTAGTGGACATCTGGGCTGTTTCCAATATGGGTTTATTATGAATAAATCTGCCATAAGCATTCCTGGTCCTATCTCTTTGCCAATGTATGTTTTCACTTCTCTTAGGAAAATACCTCATTTAATTGTTGGTCTACAGTGTGGATATACATTTAGTTTTATATGAAACTACAGAACTTTTTTCAAACTGATCATATTATTTTACATTTCCACCCAAAACATATAGGAAAGTTCCAATTGCTCCATATCTTTGCCAATACTTGACGTTATTAATCTTTTTAAAAGATTTTTTGATACATTCATTACATTTGTACATGTTTATGGTGTGCATGTAAAATTTGGTTACATGCATAGAATGTATGATGATCAAGCCAGGATATTTAGGGTTGTTTGTCACCTGAGTATTTATTATTTCTATGTGTTGGCTACATGTCAAGTTTTCTCTTCTAGCTCTTTTGAAAAATAGAATATATTGTTCTTAACTATAGTCACCCTCCTCTACTATCAAATGTTAGAGCGTATTCCTTCTGTCTAACTGTGCGTTGGTACCCATTAACCAGCCTTTCCTTCATTCCCCTGCCCCCGACCCACACACCCCTCCCAATCTCTGGTATTTATATTCTACTCTCTACTTCCATGGGATCACCTTTTTTAGCTCCCACATATGAGTGAGAACATGTGTTAGTTTTGTTTTTCCGTGCCTGGCTTATTTCATTTAACACAATATGTTCCATCCATATTCCTGTGAATAACATGATTTCATTCTTTTTGATGGCCAAATAGCATTCCATTGTGTATATATACCATATTTTCTTTACCTATTCATCCATTGATGGACACTTTGGTTGAGTGCTGCTATTGTGAATAGTGCTGCAATAAACATGGGAGGGCAGGTATCCCTTTGATATATTGATTTCTTTCCCTTTAGATAGAATGGCTAAAATTAAAAGGATTGATTGGGTATCTGAGGGGTGTGCAGTGGTATTTCATTGTGGTTTTAATTTGCATTTTCCTAATAACTCTCATTGCTGAGTACTTTTTCAAATGCTTATTGACCATTCATATAACTTTTCTGTGAAGTATCTTCAAAACTTTTACTCATGGAGAACTTTTCTGCCCCTATTTAAATGCCAAGCTGCCATAATGAATTCAATTTAGAGTAGTTAATTATCAGTCAATTTCGAAAGAAGTTTATATATTCAATATCCAATAGTAAAGGGAAAATGTTATGTATGATATGCACTTAAAAATAATTATATATGATTTCATAAGTACCTTTTTATCTGTATTGACTTAGTAAATTAAGCTGGTTTTCATTAAAAGTTAATTAATTTACTCTTCTGGAGAATAATGTTGGATATTAGCTAATACGTATAATTCTATGAAATTTATTGCAAAAAAATAGAACCTAAAAATTAATTATAATGTCCTATTTAAGTATATTAGAGTGTTATTTTATTTTTCTACTACTGCTGATATAAAACTATTTGACTTTAAGAAATAGTATCCAGCATACTTTGTCCTGATAAAATACTTTTAAGTCTGATTTGATCTGCTTCATTCACCAGCTAAAAGTGTATATAAAAAGTGATATCCAGTAAAAATATAATGTGAAAACCAATTTATAATAAACACATAGCTGGCTATGTTCCTGAGTATGTACATTACAATTTTATTATAAAACTGTAATGGCTGAAAAAGAATGTCAAGAAATTCAATGTGTCTATACTGATACTGTGCAGAGATATCAGCAAATAGCCTACTTTTAAGAACCTGGGGTAACACACACAAATACATATTCAGATAATAAGAAACCAGAACCCAGTTTGTTCATCCTTATGGAACAAATAATACAGTCTCTGAATTTGGATTCTTAAGTCATCAAGAGATTTTTTTTCCCATAAGTACATTTTTAACCTCACAAATAAGATAATGTTCACATAATTCAAAGAAATAGCAGACAAAACAAGGTATTCAACTTAAACTTTGGTCACTGACCATTTACTCAGGAGCCTGTCCAGACAATAGAACAGTAATTTGTAAATAATGCATTGCAGCATTGGGTTCATATATACAAAACAAAAAGCATTTTCATAATCCTCCCGGACAGTCAGTTTTTCTCATGTTAAATCTATTGTCAACCTGCCTCGGGCATGCTGTTTGAACAAAATTACTCACCACAACTCTAAACAGCTCCCCGTTCTACATAATAATACCATTTTACAATTGGCAGTTGCTATAATAAATCTACCTTGGAACAGTTACCCTGTCAGTTGGTATTGAGGGAAGGCCACGCTTGGCAGCCAAGGAGAAGTCTACTTGTGTGTAAGTTATGAAGACTTTTATGAGACTTTTTAATCAATATCCTAACATGCACTGAAATAGGCTTAAGCTAAAGAAAATAAAATAGGATATCTTGGGGGGAGAAGAAAGGTTGTTTTGTTTTTGTTTGAGTTGTTGGTGGAGGGTTGGATAAACTTTCTTGATTTTCATAAACAATAATAGAGTGAAATTAGTAGACAGAACAATGATGCAGTTACAGAACAGATAAATTTTATAATCTAAAGCTGATGAACTGTTACAAGCAATTTAGGACAGTTTAATGCCAATTTTTTTTCCCAGATGTATTTAATGATAACATTTGGCCGTTAGTTCAACTATGTATCTGTGGTAAAGTTTGTTGTTTAGGTGTCATTCCCATTATTACTATTCTGCACATAACTCTGCTCTTCTGATACTGCTAGCTGACCGGTCAGATCATAAGTCAGAGAATAGATGATATTATTGTATAGGGCAGGGTTAGCAAACTATAACCCCAAGGCCAAATCAGGTCCCCAACCACATGTTTTTGTAAATAAAGTTTTAGTAGAATGTAGCCACACCCATCTGCTTACTTATTTATGACTTCTTTTGTGCTGCAAGAGTAGAGTTGAGTAGTTGCAAGAAAGCTCCTGGGGCTTATGTATTTTACAATATTTATTATCTAGCCCTCTGCAGAAAAAATTTATTGACCTCTGGTGTAGAATGATAATAATTTTCCTTTAGGTAGGTTATACCCCAGTAATGCCTCAATTTGAAGATGTCCAAGAAACTATCTTCAGAAAGAGAATATCCTTGGAAAAATGAATATATTGTATGTATTTGGGGAGGGGGCTTACTTCAAACATCTCTAGGCTTCCCCAATATACTAACTTCTGATCTGCATCAGTTGTGACTGCTCCTTTCCCATGCACACAGTTTGAGTTGGGAATGTGTTCAGAATTAAAACTAAATTTCCCAAACTGCCTTGCATCTAGGTTTGACTAGGTGATTGACTTTTGATCAAAGGATGTAAGCACATGTCGTGGATGCAAACTTCTGCTTGGTTTGGTGCATGCCTTTCTCTTTTCCTTGTGTCTTTCCTGCTCTTTGGGACATTGACATTGACATTAACATTATGGTGAGTCCAGCAACCTTCTTGAACCTTGTTAAGAAGAAACCACCATCAGGAAATTGGAGTCTCAACATGCAGGGATTATACTGGCTCCGAACTATTGATCCCACACTGTTTTTGTTTTGTTTTAAACATAGTTAAAACTATATAGATTTATGTCATTACTTATTTGGATATTTTATTCTACACTACTATTCTCAATACTTATATTTTTTAAAAAAATGGTGTCTCGAAAGGAATTCTTATTCCATACAGTGGATGCTTGTAGGAACTGCACTTTGGCCCTACTTTTCTGAGCATTTCTTTCTTCATTCCCCTCCATCTACATGGGTAAAGCAAGAACACTTATGAATTGAGATTACCGCTTACTTGCCAAAACTGATTAGACCACGATTGGGCAAAAGACCTCAACTAAGCCACACAGTCACTTGTCTGGGAATTGCTTCTACTGGAGAACTGGGAAGCCTGCAGGGACATTTTCTGACATCTGGACTTGGGGTGGAGGACAGAGCAAATCTATACCAAAAGAGAATGAAACAAGTTGTAAGAACAATTATGAGAAGAAAACTCCGGGGGACTTGGAATTCCCGCTCCAAGTTCTTTCCTCCCATTTCTTTTTCATGGTACCACGAGACACATTCACATTTAGTGGGTAAAATTGTTCCAGAAGTGAAAAGAGATGTAATTTTCTGTATTGTTTTTGTATACCTAAAATAAAATTCTATTTCAAGCCCTCTTTCTGCCAGGTGGTAGAAACTTAATTTTAAACACTTTATGATTTCCCAGTTCCTTTTCTCTGGGATTACATCTTATTTCCTGGGAGTTTCTAGAGGGAAAAGGATTGGAGAGATCCATTCCTCAGTCAGCATCACCAATCCACATTGATATACACTGAAAAGTTAATCCACATAAAACTGCACTATTAAATTTAAGGGTTGGTGATACCAATTGCCCCATCCATCCTTTGCAACAGATTGTATATCCATCATCACTGAGTTGAACCAAACCTATCTTAGAGTTACTTGTTTTTAAATCCCAAACTTTCTCTTAGAATAACAAACGTTACATGTTTTCTATATTTTAAATACTACTTAAATTCTAACGGTCATGGGAATCAGCTGGGTAGCTTGAAAAATGCAGATTCGGATTCACTAGTTATGGGATCCTGCATTTCTATCCAGCTCCCAGGTAATACACATTCTAATGTTCTGTGTATCACAGTTGGAATAGCAATGTTCTAACTATGTATTAACACAAAACTTTGTTTTGTACGGCATTGTATGCCGCCTTGCTTGGGCTCCTTAATTAACATGTCTCAGTTTCTTTAGATAGACCATTCAATATTTTTTACAAATTATATTTTTTGTGTTCTTTTTTGTCATTACACCGAAAGCTTCTATATTTTAAGTAATGTATTTTTTAATCTTGTTTACTGTGATTTATGATGCCTTTAGGAAGACAGAAGAACACTCCAGTGAGAGTCAAGATGAATATGTTTGAGTATGGACTCTGTGACTCAAAATATGTCCTGAGTCAAATTTGCTTTTGGAGTTGGTTTTCGACTTATAAACCGGGTATAACATCTGCCCTATTTACTCCCAGTGTTGTGAGGTTATGAAAGGAAGATAGTAGATATATGAGCATGTTTTCCAAAAAAGTACGATCGAATTGCAAGTCATCATTCTTATTTGTTTTCTTTTACAGTTGGATGCTGTCCATTCCCAGCCATTTCGCTGCTCCCACTGGGACCCAGAGTGTTGGGAATCTTGCTCATGAAAACACCCAACTAACAGCTTCCTTTGTGACTTCAAACACAGTCGCTGTTGATATCTTATTTAGATGGGCTCCAGTTTGTGTACACAGACCAATAAATTGTTTATTTATCCTGAATCCTTCTTCTGGGAATTTTCTTTTGAACTATAGCCTAACATCTCATTTTTAAAGTGGGCAAGGAAAGCCTCAGCTACTGACAGGCACTGCATTTTTTATGTACAGCTTAAAAAACACACTGCACCTGCGAGGACAGAAACACATCTCTCTGCACAACCACCAAAGAGGGGGCATGCTTTTTATATTCAGAAATAGCTTCACTTATGCAGGATTCAGTGACACTAGTCCCGAGGTTTGCAAACCATAGCCACAAATGCTCTTTCGATATCTGCCTTTGGCTAAAGATCTATAAAATAAAACCAAGGTAGATTTGTATATTCTTATTTCCAAATCAGTTATTGCCATTCAAGTGTGATAAAGCACACATAAAAAGCCAGGCCATGCAGATAGAAGATGGTCAAAGCAGCACAAAACATGCAGACGTTCTCTCTCCTGCCTGCCACATCAGAGAGTAGCAGAGCAAACGCTCTTCTGATTGTTAGGTTCAGTTTTAAAGGTACAGCTTTCTCAGCCCTGTTAGAAGATAGAGATGAGAAAATGCCAACTGATCCAGTAACTACACTACTGCTACATTATTTGATCAAAAATAAAGAGAGAAGAGGGTCTCTGGGGCGGGTTCAGGAATACAGAGGATAGTCTTTTTCCAAGTGCTAAATGCCCTACAGCCCTAGTCAGCAATGCCTGGGGCAAAGCAAAACATCTGGCATTCTGCTGCTACTGCAGGGCGGGCACTTTGCAGGCATCCACTAGATTGTTCCCTCCTCATCAGAGAAAATCACAAACGCACCAGGGTTCACAAATGATTCTTAGAGAGCTTCCATCAGTTTCCTTCTTTTCTCTTTTAAATTTTTATTTGACTCTTGTATGGTTCTCAAAATAGGATCCATGCAGGTAGATTTAGATTTCATACTACCCATTATTATACAGGTTACCCTGTCATTCTTAATTTGCTCACTTAAAGACGATTCATTAAAGGCCAGTATTTCTAGATTTGTTGATAGAGATAGTATAGATGCTGAATATAGGAAGATAAAGGAAACTGAAAAGATTTCTGCCTAGAAAAGCAGAAATCTTCTGTTCCTACACATACATCCTGAGGGCTCCCTCCCTCCAACACATACTGCATTTCGAGGAAGGCTGACTGCCTACTCCATGGTAGGCATGAAGTTGTTCTGAGTGCTCCATCCAAGGCCCAGCCTTCTAGTTTCTATGTGGTGCCTCAAATTCTGCAGTCATATTGGCCCATTTAAGCCTCTTCTCATATTTTTGGAAGGTGTTTTCAATCCTGTCTCTCCCTTAGGGCCCACAGGTACTCTGAGAACCCTTGCTTATGCAAGAAGCCCCAGGGACCTCCAGAACAGAAAAGCCAGGTGTGGATCAAGGGATCTTCCTTTTCCCACTCCTTTTTCTGTGGCAGACATTGGTGATAGATTAACCTACAGTTTCTCACTAAAATTTAGTAAAGCCCTTGACCCATTCTCAATATACTGGTCCAGGCAGCCAAATAAATCATTTAGTACTGTCTCAAGAGATGAAATCTATTAATATTTACTATCCTTGCTTAGAATTTGCTGTGCCCCTACTTCTTGCATGAACCCATTGATTTGTTACCATTACTAAGTATTCGTGGTGCCCATAGGTGTAAAGCCCCATAAGATCGCTTAGTTCTTATTCAGTAGGATTCCTGAAGACCCTATCAGCAGCAACACTGATTGATTTCACCTTACGATAAATCCAATCTGTGTAAACTCCACCATAGACACACATTCCACAACCCCAGGTCCTTTTATACTCACATTCAAGAATTCCCATCCTTCATGAGTTACAATGCACTAGCTGGTCAAACCAACACCACCAAATTATTTTAATTCTTGTTCACATCACTGTGTATAGGTTGTGGATGGAAAGGGTTCTGGTTTTCAAAACTATTCAGGGATTCAAGCCCTTTAAACCAAATGGCATTTTTTTTTTTTAGAAACTCTAGGGCAGTTTATCTCCATGCAGTGACTCAAGGATCCAGGATGCTTTTATCTCCTGGATCCACAGCATGGTCTCCATGGTTACTCTCAAAAGGAAAGAGAACATAAAGATATACACTAGCTTTAAATGCCCTGAAATGAGAAGCAACACACCTCATTCTGCCCACATTATTTTGGCTAGAAATCATCCCATGAAACCACCTACCTGACCAGAGGCTGAGAAAATTAGTTTTATATATGTTCAGAAATAGAAAAATCAGCCTGGTGATTACTTGTTATTTCTATCACATGTGTTCTAGCTGTGTCCCTCAAGAAGAGAAGGAAATAGAATGTGGCAAACAGCATTGCCTGGGCTACAAAACCTCCTTTTCTCTTCCCAAAATGTCCTGAAAGAAGTTAAATATAATTTTAATAAGTACCAAGGGCTGATTGAAAAGTAATTATAATGCATTTTTGGAAGAAAGTAACATTATAAGTAATTGTTATAGGGGTTTTATTTTCCAGCATATCATGGATTCAGAGATTTCAGTTTGAAGGTATGTATTATATGAGAGAGAAATTTCTTTGTTAAAAATAGAGAAATCTGATTTGAACAGTTCTAAGCCAACAAAGGGACTTACTGGCTCACGTAGTTGAAAGACCTAGACATGGCCAGCTCCAGGTGCACATGGTGTTGTCATGACTTTGCACCTTACTCTCTTCCTGCCCTGTTTTCTACATATGGGCTTCATCTTCACACATGCTGTTCTGAGGCTGTGGCAAGACAGCGACCCGCAGCTCCAGGCATTCCCTGGCAAGAGAAAGCGTGTCCTTCCTAGCAAAGGAAATGAAAGTCAGGGAGACAGTGCTCACTGGACACAGTGGGGTAGTTGTCTATTCATGTAACAAATTCAGGGGATAACAGGATTGGCTAGGGTTGAAACTGGGTAATATGCCATCCCACCTAAAATTTCCCAAAGGAATACCTGATTGCTGTTACCAGAAAACAGATTTATTTTGTTATTTAGTATTTTTTTTATTATGAATGTTATGAATTGTTGTGATTGCTTTTATAGGTAATTAG
>CAUYRT010069368.1:0-15125 GCA_963574885.1 Lepilemur ruficaudatus | reverse complement strand
TTAATTTCTTTCTTTCTATTTATAGTAGAGACGGGGTCTCACTCTTGCTCAGGCTGGTTTCGAACTCCTGACCTTGAGCGATCCACCCGCCTCGGCCTCCCAGAGTGCTAGGATTACAGGCGTGAGCCACCGCGCCCGGCTATTTATATTTTTTTAGAAATAAGGTCTCGCTCTGTTGCCCAGCCTTGAGTACAGTGGCACAATCATAGCTCACTGCAGCCTCTAACTCCTGGGCCCAAGATATCCTCCTGCCTCAGCCTCCCAAGTAGCTGGGACTACAGGTGCACGGTAGCATGCCTAGCTAATTTTTTATTTTTTGTAGAGATGAGGTCTTGCTATGTTGCTCAAGCTGGTCTCAAAATCCTGGCCTCAAGTGATCCTCCCACTTTGGCTTCTCAAAATGTTGGGATTATAGGTGTGAGCCACTGCACCCTGCCTAGCTTACTTTATTGTAAAAATACAATATATAATATATATTGCAAAATATGTGTTGACTGTTTATGTTATCAGTAAGGCTTCCAGCCAACAATAGGCTATTAATAGTTAAGTTTTTGGAAAATCAAAAATTGTATATGGGACAAGCCTAGTGACTCACGCCTGTAATCCTAGCACTCTGGGAGGCCAAGGTGGAAGGATCGCTTCAGGTTAGGAGCTTGAGACCAGCCTCAGCAAGAGACCCTGTCTCTATAAAAAATACAAAAATTAGCTGCGTGTAGTGGTGTGAGCCTGTGGTCCCACCTACTTGGGAGGCTGAGGCAAGAGGATCACTTAAGCCCAGAAGTTTGAGGTTGCAGTGAGCTATGATGAAGCCACTATACTCTAGCCAGGCAACAAAGTGAGACTGTGCCTCAAAAACAAAAAGTTATTATATGGATTTTTGACTGCTTGTTCAGAGCAGGGAGTTCAGTAACCTTAACTCCCACATTGTTCAAGGGTCAATTATATATTTTAAATTTTGTCTATTAATCTTCGCCTCTCCTCCACTTCTAAACAATCAAGTTTGCTGAATCATTGGATGAAAGTCATATGAGCAAATAGGGACAACAAACTTCATGTTGCCATGACAGTGAGTAAAAACAATCATCTAAATGAAAATCATTCAAATTGAAGGAAATAGTCAGAAGAAACTCTGGTAACAGGATTCAACTTTACCTTCTAATTTACCAAAATGTCTCCTCTAGAAGAAAACAATCTCTGGGTTCTTTTGTATTTTGAGGAATAAACTAGTTATGTATCCTTGATATACTAAAGAATAAGTGTTCTGATTAGAAATTAAAAGTTGATAAAAGGTATAAATCCTTCAGCATTGATTTTTGAATTCATCTCTGTAACAGATTTTCTTACTAATGTGTCTTTAATTACCACTGACCCTATCATCAGATAGTGCCTTCCATATGGAAATACTTCTAATAATTCACCTTAGAATCAACATTTTCTACATGTTGTCACAATATGCATTATCTGAAGAATACAGCAGTTTTTTTTTTTTCATTTAATGATGCAAAACACAAATGCTGACTTGACATACATTCACATGTAACTTTTTCTTTCACATTTACAACTCAACAGATGAGTGAATCCAGAGGAACTGCTATAATCATTACATGGAGCATACCTATAATGAAGAGGAAAAAAAAAATTAAAACTATAGCATTTACCAGAAGAAATAATACTAAAATTAAACCATTCTGAATTCACCTTAGAGCATCAGAAAAAGTCTAGAAAACATATCCATAAAGAGTACCAATACCTCATTTTATTTAAGTTTTAACAAAAATTATTATCTGAACTATGAAAGAATAGCAAAAGCTGGCTGGTTTTGATTTAAATGCTTATTTCATTTTTTACCTCTTAATTGGCTGACTGGAGTAGTGAAATGGGAGAGGTGGTAATAGAAAAAAATAATCACAGATTTGGATAATAAACCCTAAAGACCTGAGCTTTAGAGTTATTAAAATGAAGTGTAGTTTGTGATCGTTGTTTATCATACACAGATATAAATTATTAACATCTACTTTAATCAATCCAATCATGAAAGTTAAGATTTTTAAGAGTGATTTTTCACTTTGTTGAGATTTTTAAGAGTGATATTTTACTTTACAAAAGGACTAATACAGGATTTCTTTAAAAGGGTTTGCAGAGATATACCTAATGTATATATGGTATATTTATATGTATGTAATACATATGTATTAGGTATATATATTTTATATGTATAAAATAAAGTCATTCTCTCATTTAAATCATAGAGTATGCTATTTTGTTCACTGCTAGTTTTACTAGGAATTGTCCAATTGGATGGTAGTTGTAGTGACAATCATAATAAAATGGTCATGCAGAAAAAAGTTTAAAAACCTATTATCCATATACATTCATCAATTCTACAATTAAACTCCTAGATGGGCCAGGCATTTGGCAAATTGCTGAGTACATGACAATCAATAAAACAGACACGGTTCCTGTTCTCATGGAATTCATACTCAAGTGTGAGACATGCCAAACAGATATTAAGAAATACACACACAAGTAATAATAACTTGTCATAGTCATAAGTGCTATAAAAGGTATAAGGTACTATTAGGTTTAAGAAAATAATTTTGGTTTCATTCTGAAACATAATTGTCTTTGAATACACAAAGAATAATGATTAAAACTATGCTAAATGTTTTCAGGCTAAATGTTTCAGGCAAGGTATTAAAAATTCATAAATTTGTCACAGACAGGCATATGGGTATTAAAAAGTATAAACGTAATGAAAAAATCAGTTTGGTTTTTTTTACAGTATTTAAAAGGAGGTCAAATTAACTTGCATAATCTGTTCATCCTATAAAATTGTATACTTACTATATTAGTATTTTAAAAGCTTATTCCAACCCATTTCTTCTTTTATACTCCAAAACATCTTCATTATGTTGTCTGATGAGCTGTAAGTAGTTAACATTTAAAGTCAGAAATGTAATCTTTCTGGCAACTTAAATAGGAGGCTAACTAATGATGCTTATATTTTACAAGAGGAATAAGGGTAGATAAAATAATTATAACTATTCCACTTAGAAACAAAAGGCTAAGAGATCCAAAAATCCAAAAACCATGAATGGTATACACTTGGTCATCACAATTTGACACACTACATTTGAGAAGGCAGCCCTTAAAAGATTAAATTCAACTTCTGCCAAAAAAATTACTTCATTTAGTGGGTAATAAATGTGACAAAGTGCCTTACCACAGAGGGGCTAGTGATACATCAGAACTTGGTTATTATATGGGGTCCAGGCTGGTTGGTGGGTATGTGTCATACTTCTAATCTTGACATACTGACTGAATGACTAATACCGCCCCCATCTCCCGCTATATGCGTATTAATTAGATGTCAAGAAGGAAAGCCACTTTCTTAGAACTACTGCCTGACAGAATATGTAACTGGAACAATGGTTGATATATGATGACATTCACAGCAATCAAAAATCCAATTTCAGTCATAGTGCTCTCGACAGCAATTAAGCTGCTTTTTAGGAAAAACCTTAAGTTAAGAATGTATTAAATTTCATTATAACAAATATTATTGAAAAGGATGAGTTACTGCTGTTAAGTTGTAAGTGACTTTCAAAATCTCTTAGCCTTTTTAAAGTCAAAGTTCTGAACTACTTTAAGGAGAAAATCCAAATAAGAGATCTAAGAGCTGGATGTGGGGGGCCAGTGGAGGAAGCCCCAAACTCATTATACACAAAAAAATTTTTAAATACTAATACAGTAGATACTTTGAGTCAACTTTTAGAAACAATTTCATCTCTACAAAGGCAGCGTTTCACAGTAGTATGTGGCCTCTGAGGTCAGAGAGAACTGGGTTCAGCAAACTAATTTCTCCAGATGTGTTTCTTCATCTTAAAGGATGAACAATAACGGTATGTATTCTATCTACACTACATAGAGTTCTTGAAATGATTAAATGAGAGTTTACATGTGAAGCATTTGGCATAAAGATTTTTTTAAAAGGCTGCTACACACTAAGTACAATTTCCAACAATGTATTTATACAAACATTGATTAAAATCTAATGTTTTGGAAGTCTACTGGGATTTAATTTGTACAACTTGTTCACTGCTGGTTTGTTCCTATGGCATCTGGAAAAGGTGCCTTCATAAAACCCCAACCAGCCTCAAATCTTATTAACAAATAAACACAACTACTATTTAGGAAAACTGCCATTCCTCACAAAACCATGCTAAGTTAACCACGACAAACAGAAATTTCAGCCTCATCATACTTTGTCAATGCCATTGAAATTGTAATTTCTTTTAAGTCTGGGATTTCCCGGGAAATGTTATTAGTGATTACATAAATTTCCTATTGTTATGGGAGTTTTACTCCCATACAACCAAACAGCACCATTCTCAATCTCACACTGACTGCTATCTCATTCTCCCACTGTGTTGGGGTCTCAAGACAGACGAGAGTACAGTACTTACATAGACCCACATAAAGACGGTGGTGCTCACGGTCAACCCAACTTTCAGCCAGTCAGGTTTGTCGTTCGGCGGGTCCCGCACGTAGAACTTTGACCGAGCTGAAGCTGAAACGGGAGAGTCTGTAAATCTGTAACTTACTGCCTTGTAAGAAAAAGACCTCACATTTATGTGTGTATTATCTCATCTAATTATCCCTTCAACGCCCTCCCTCCCCAACACACACTTAACAGCCAAGGAAACAGAGGTTCAGAGAGGTCAGGTAACTCGCTCAGCGGCAACAGTAGAGCCAGAGAGGTTGCTCCTGTCCTGCCGGACGCCTTCAAAGCCTGGTTTAAGGCCTTGGGGACCCTCAGACCACTCGGGAGTGGGCGGGTGGGATGCGCCCCGGGGAGGGTCTCCCCTCTCCCAGACTGCGGCACCGAACCTGCAGAGCTGGAAGGGGAGGGACCCAAAGTCCGTTCTCAGAGGCCAAAAGGGGTCATGCGGCACTTGGAAAAGGGCTGGCGGCGGGATAAGGGGAGCGGACAGTCCCGGGCAGGGACAGGCTTGGGCTCCGGGTCGCCAGTCCGCGAAGGTCATTGCAGGACGAGCCCGGGCCGTTGCCGCCTCCTACCCCTGCGGGCCGGGTCCGCCCCGGGAAGGGTAGGATCAGGGTCGAGTCGGCCTGCACGAAGATGGACACTCACAGCCGCTTGGGAGCCTGGCGGGGGCCAGCAGCCGTGAGAAGGAACGCAGCAATGCGGACGGCGCCATCTTGCCGGCGCAGCTCCGTCTCGCGGGCAGTCGGCGCCGGACCGAGCGCCCCCTAGCGGGCGGAAGTGCGGGACGCCCCGGCTCGGCGACAGAGCTCCGCCGGGGAGACGACGCGAAACCCAGTTATGGCAGGTTCCCTAGCACCCCTGGCCTTCTGTCTGTAAAACAGTTAGGAAGGAAATGAAAAAAAAAAAAAAAAAGTTTATCTACTTCTCTGTCCTTTGAGAGTTTATTTTCACCCCCTTCCCGGGGACACTTACCAAGGAGTTTACTATTATATTAACAAAAGCTTCCAACGTGAGCCAGAAAACCGAAAATGAAGTGTGCTGAATAATAACTAGCATTTAAATTGAATTCTGTATTCCAGGCACAGTGCATTAATGTTATATGGTTAACATTCATTGTCTTATTTCATCTTCACAAAGATCACGTGACATGCCGTGATTGTTAGCAAATGTACAGGTGAAGCTCAAAGACCATGGCTACTCATCCAAGGTGACATATTATACCTTATATTTGAAAAGATATCTTAACAATTCTTAAAGTCCATTTACACTCACAATCCTGTTAAGTAGAGAGAATTCCGTGCCTTAGAAGTAAAAGTGCCCTGAAGGGCCCAAGATCACACAGCTGGCAGAGGTAGGATTCAGTTTGAGATCTTCTGTCCCCTGATCTAGTGATCTCTGCTAGCCCACCTAACGAGGCTGGACCGCCCCTGAGGCCATAAGATGTAGATCAGAGTTGAAAGCTCCACACCTGTTTACCACTTTTTAGCTGTATGAATTTTAGGCAAATTACTAAACCTCTCTATGCTTCAATTTTACAACATAACATCCTATAGCGTCATCCGGAACCTTATTAAATGTCTGGTAGCAGTAAACAACTTGTTTGGTTTTGCCTATTAAAGACATCGTTCTGGCAGGGTGCAGTGGTTCACGCCTGTAATCCTAGCACTCTAGGATTAGAGTGCCAAGGCGGGAGGATAGCTTGAGGTTAGGAGTTTGAGACCAGCCTGAGCAACAGCAAGACCAGTCTCTGCTAAAAATAGAAAAAATATTAGCAAAAATTAGTGGGGCATGGTAGTGCATGCCTGTAGTCCCAGCTACTAGGAGGCTGAGGCAGGAGGATCACGTGAGCCCAGGAGTTTGAGGTTGCTGTGAGCTAGGCTGACACCATGGCATTCACCAGGGCAACAGAGTGAGACTCAGTCTCAAAAAATAAAATAAAATAAAAAATAATTACATCCTTTTGACCAAGAGGCTTTATCTTGCACAACTGAGCCAGATTTTTGTACATTCAATTCTCAGTTCAATCTGTGGTCTAAAGATCATAGAAAAATATGTATAGGTGACAAAGATAATAAATTTTGACCATTTGAAACTAATCCTTTAAACTTAATGCCATTTAGGTTAATTTTAAAAGCAAAACAAATGTTAGCAAATCTTTTTCTCCTTGTATATTTTCTTTAGCAATGTTCTTTTAAAATCTTTTTTAATCAAAAATTACTGACCAAAGAGTAAAATAACTGTGCTGTGTTTTCTGGCTCATTTTTACATGCAAATAATGGCTAAAGGCATTGCTAAATTGTGAGTCATTTTACTTTGTAAGCTAGTTTGAGCCTCCTGGACTCATGCTCAAGTAAGCAAACCACCCAACTCATGTGCTGAGTCAGTTGTTGGTTCTTAACTTAGTGGCTTCTTGTCCACTCAGCAACCTGTCAGTTGCATATCCTTTCTACACCATCTTTTGGAAGCTTGTCCTGACAAAGCTTTTGCTAGTATCCAACAAGTTGAAACAGAAGCCACCTTTAGTCAGAGTATACAGTTTAGTCAGAGTATACAGAACCAGTAAGGATATTACTAATTTCAGTACTGCTGTTGGGAAAGGCTATTTTGCTCTTTTTTCAGAGCTTTGGTCCCTATGTCCTTTTACTATTATATATTTTGGGAAAGTGATGATGAGATATAAGCACATTTCTCTCAGTATGTTAGAGCTGATGGAAACTTACACTTGGAGTATCCAGCTGTACGTGAAACTCCATCTTGAAAAGAATCCTGATGAAGCAATTCCAGCCAGGAGCTAATAGCTGATATTTTGGTAGAAGTTGCTTCATAACATATATTTAGCATTTTCAGAATTTGAACACTAAAACCTTATTCATGACTCAGGTGAAGAGAGAGGGATTTGAATTAGCAGCTAGAAAACCAAAGTTTTAGTCCTAGATTTTTCTGCTGGGAAACATCTTATTGACCTCACATCTCCCAGGAACGGTTAAAAAAGAGCAAGAGCTGAAAACAGTATAAAATGCAAAACCACCATATATATGTTTATGGATTTATGATGCATGAGAATACTACAGATCAAATTCAGGACCTGGAGAGGGATGGACCTCCTGATGTATCCATAAGTTTTGTTTTTTTTTTTTTTTTTTTTTTTGAGACAGAGTCTCACTCTGTTGCCCAGGCCAGAGTGCCATGGCATCAGCGTAGCTCACAGCAACCTCAAACTCCTGAGCTCAGGCGATCCTCCTGCCTCAGCTTCCCGAGTAGCTGGGAATACAAGCATGCGCCACCATGCCTGGCTTATTTTTTTTTTCTATATATTTTTAGTTGGCCAATCTATTTCTTTCTATTTTTAGTAGAGATGGGGGTCTCGCTCTTGCTCAGGCTGGTTTCGAACTCCTGACCTTGAGTGATCTGCCCGCCTCGGCCTCCCAGAGTGCTAAGATTACAGGCGTGAGCCACCACGCCCAGCCTCTGATGTATCCATAAGTTTTTATTAAAAAAAAAAAGTCATAAGTGATAGTAAAATGGTAACATTTGTTGAATCTAGGTGACAGGCCAGGAGCAGTGGCTCATGCCTACAATCCCTGCACTTTGAGAGACCAAGGCAAGAAGATCACTTGAGTCCAGGAATTTGAGACCAACCTGGGCAAAATGGCAAGACCCCATCTCTGCAAGAAATAAAAAAATAATTAGCTGAGCATGGTGGTGATTGCCTGTAGTCCTAGCTACTTGGGAGTCTGAGCCAGGAGAATCACTTGAGCCTTGGAGTAGGAGGTTGCAGTGAGCTGTAATCATGCCACTTCACTCCAGACTCTCATCAAAAAAAACCCCAAAAAACAAAAAACATAAAAACAAACAAAAAAACCCCTAAGTGACAAATACATAGATTTCTTTTATAATTTTTCATAAAAATCTAAATAAGATGTAAAAATCTCAATAGAGAACATTTCACTCTATG
This sequence comes from Lepilemur ruficaudatus, assembly GCA_963574885.1. Taxonomy (NCBI): domain Eukaryota; kingdom Metazoa; phylum Chordata; class Mammalia; order Primates; family Lepilemuridae; genus Lepilemur; species Lepilemur ruficaudatus. The sequence goes on along the minus strand of CAUYRT010069368.1, from coordinate 6,663 downwards.
TATCCCTTTTGTACAATTAAAACTTGCAAGGTAAATGATTTTATTTATTTATGGCTAATTATTTTAGAGGTGGCATTTTGACCATGGTGACATCCAAGTGCATGTGGTAATATGAATGAATTATTATCATCATTATCATCATCAGCAGCAGCAGATAGCCTTGGATACGTTATCTTCCTGGAAGCCTAGCTGTCATTAACAGCAAAACTCAAATTAAATGGGATCTCTATCAAATGGTAGTGATCAGAGTAGATATTTTATTGTTGAATTCAGGCTATTAAGTTACTGACTGTGTGATCACACTGTTATCTAGGAAATAAATCAGATAAATGTTAAATCAAACCAGTGCTCACTGAGACAGCCCAAAGGAATTTGCCACACTATATTGCTGGCTCATCTAATCAGGTACTCAGCTTCTGGTGGAAACTATTGTTTGTTTCAAAGGCCAGAAATTTTCTTCCTCTGAAAGGAAAAATAGAATATTATTTACAGGAGAAATTTAGGAAACCAGAGCAAATAATACTGCTGTCAAACTTTTGGATATGAAGCCAGAGATTTGGAAAACTATTAATAGCTAAGCTAAAATTATCACCTGCTGTTAGACAATTTTTCTATCTTTTAATAGTTCAGATAGTTGAAAAACATCTTAGGAGAGTGAATTTTGCAGGTTATCACTATATAACAACTTTTAAAAAATGAATTCTAAACTTGTTCTTAGTTTTAAATATATAAAAAAGTGAAAGTTAAAAAGCTGGCCACATTTCAAAACTGAAACACAGTTTCCTGTAGATACAATTTTCTTACACTGTTGAAGAGAGATCACAGAATTGAAGGAAATTCCAGGAATTGACTGCTAAAACCATATTTATGATTCAGGTCAAGGGAGAGGGCTATCAAGATAGCACCTAGAAAACTCAAGTTTTTGTCTCAGATTTTTATCCTGGGAAACATCTTTCTCAGCTCACACCTTTGGGGTTGGGGATTAAAGAAGAGCAATTTGAAAACTGTAAAATATCTTTGTGAAGAAATATCAAAGAGCAAAACTACTGCAAGTATGTTGTTTAATGATTCATAATGTAAAGAATGCTACAGATCTAATTTAGGATTTAGAAAGAGATAAAAAAAACAAGGGCAAAAAATTGGCTCAAATGACTTCAAAATTTTTAGATCATCAAAGGAATGCCACTTTAAAAAAGTTTTACTATCACTGTTAATGAAATGACTTACATTTTATTTGTGGAAGGGGTCCGACTCAGCACCTAGTCTGACCTTGCTTGCTCACTAGAGCAGTATCCTGTATTTTTGCAAGATGTTCTTTGGCTTCTGAGATTTGAAAATTTCTGGTAATGAGTCAACGAGTCACAATATTAAACACTAACTTGAAGCCAGCTCCAGGACAGTGTCCTTTCATTCTCCAATACCCCCAAGGTGACTCATCCGGTAGGTCTGTCTACTCTGCATTGTATGGCCTCAACAATTAAATAAAAATGCACACTTCAACCTTCAGAGGCTCCTTTGGTAGTACAAACATGTCACTTCGGATCTGGCTAACTACCTTTCTAGGCGCATCTTAATGTTCACAAAATCATCGATACTTCAGTCAGCCAGACACATTTAATCGGTCAAACTCTTTCACGCTTTTCAGACTCTATTAAGGCCCTTCCTCTCCGTGTCTCCACAAGTTCCCACTGCAGTGAAGGCTTTTTCATTTTCCTTTCCGCCTCTGCTCCTTAATTGGGCACTTCGTCCATGATCAAATACAGCGCCTCTTGGACACCTACACCTGCATCTTAGCAGTTTAGGCTCAAACTATGATCACATAGTGTGAGAGAGTTTACCCAATGAATGAAAGGCAATCTAGTAGCAGGAAGGAGCAGAAAGGCTATTTTTGATGACGAGGCGATCGCTCCCCGGGCGCTTCGAGGGCACGCACTAAAAGGATGGGCGGGGCTTGCCCCGACCCTCTCTGCCTCTGCAGGCGGGCCAGCCTCCAGGTTTCCCGGCAAGCTCCAGGGCAGAGGAGGTGGGGAGAGGAGGTCATCGCGCCTGCGTACTACGAGGTGTGACCCGGGTGGGAAAGCCCTCTGCGTCCGCCATTTTGGCTGCCTCTGTCCGTCTGTTCAGTTACCACGTGAACCGCCGACGGAGACCCGTGGTGGGGGGGGGAGGCGGCGGCAGCGTTAAGTGAGAAAGGAAAAAAGACAACGAGGAGAAGGGGGTGTCCGGGTAGGACGACGCGGCGACACCCAAGGCCCGGTGGTGGCGACGGATCGTTGTATTCAAGGCTGAAGCAGCCAGGGAACGGCAGCGGCGGCGGTCGGACAAACAGACTGACCGAGCCGGATAGTGGCGGGAGCAGCGGGAGGAGCCGGAACGATGCCGGCCGTGAGCCTCCCGCCCAAGGAGAACGCGCTCTTCAAGCGGATCTTGGTAAGCGTGAGGCTCTGGGCAAGCAGTGGGGAAGATTTAGCCAGTAACTAGGCCTGTCACCCTTAACCTCGGCCCGGCGGGCACCGAGCCGACCCCGCCTTCGTAGTCTTAGTGAGGCCGAATGCACTTCTTCGTCCTCTCTCTGTGCTTCCCACTTGGACCCGCGCGCCAGAGACCAGAGGCTTCCCCCTCCCGTCTCCACGCTTCAGGCCCTGGTTCCGGGCTAGGCCCAGACCTCCCGGCTTCTGGAATGCCGGTTCTCATCCTCCCCAAGCTAAGGGAGAAGAGGCCCGGCCTTCAGCAGTGAAGCGGCCAACACCGGCAGTAGTTGCGGCACGGTTGGTGTGGGAATCCTGCCGGCAGGCCGGGTTGGCACCCTTGGAAGGAACAGGTGGTGCGGATGCAGCACGGCTCATTCATTGCTTAAGCGCGGTTCTCCCTCCATCGTCCGTCCCTCCCTCTTCCTCCCCTCTTGGGATTCACCTGTCTCCGCCCGGTCGCGCGTCGCGGAATGACCTAGGAGGAGGAAAGGAAGGGGGAGTTCAGTGGAGGAAAGGAAGCTTTCCAAACGACTACCTCCTTGTAAGTCTGCAGCTCCTCTGCTTCTCTTGTTCACTCCTTTCTTAAGTAGGGGACGAGACATTTATTTCTTAGTTTCGGAGAGGGAAACAGCCCCACCCCATCACTCTCTTTAGGAGGTGGGGCCCATTGTGAGGGGGCGGTTCGGTAGGAAGTGAAAAGTTAAGAGCCTTCAGTTGAGATGTTATAGACGTAGACTTTTCTTTTGCACTGAAGTGTATTAACACTGCTGCAAAAACTTAGAAGAAAAAAAGAATATAAGAACTTTTCAGAGGGATCTTGTTGATGCTAGCTCAAACCTACTTACTCCCTACTTTTCAAATGTGGGCAGTTTGCATTTTTTAAAAACCATAAACGCGTTTATGTTTATTGGGACTATTTAAGTTGTAAAATGTGTCCTGTGGTCTTGGTGCTATAATTAATACGTTGTAGCTCATTTCTTGTTTGGCATTTAGTGTGTAGGTTGCCTCTTTCACCCAAACATATCCTTATGAAAGAACTAACTGTGCTTGTCAAACTTGAGACAAAATTTGGGGTGTTAGGTTTTTCTCTTGCAGTTATAATTTATTTAACTTGTTTCAAAAGTAGAACAACTCTGGGCGCCAGTTTTCCTAGTAAGAGAGAACCATCCATGTTGAACTAACAATTTTACAAAAATATCCATATAGCTTCCAGATTTAGTGAATTCATGTTAGAAAACACATTAGAAAGTCACATCCAATGCTACATTACTCTTAGTTACCCTGAAATCCTTTTTGGAATTTTGTTTTAAGACTAATGAGAGTGTGGGTAGAACTATAGCATAGTTTTAGGAGAACAGTTATTTATTCTTAAGACTTTAAAAAGACTAATTGGTGTGTAGGTAAGACTATAACATAGTTTTAGGATAGCAATTTATCTTTAATCCCTGCCTTTATTTTGGTAAAAAAACAAACTAAAAAGTTGAGAGAACAAGGAACATTCATAAACTCTTTACCTAAATTTAATATTTATCATTTTGCCATATTTACTTTCTCTCTTCCCATATATATCTGAAACAATTAAAAGTAAGTTGCAGGGATAAAACTTCATACCTAAATACTTCAAGAAGCATCTCCTAAGAATAAGGACATTGTCCTGTATAACCATTATACTGTCATTCCCTAATATTGTCTAATATCCAGTTTCCCAAGTGTTATCACTTTTTAAGAAAATCAAACTTTTTATTTTGAGATAACTGCAGATTCACATAGTTCAAGGAACAATTTATAGAGATCTCTTATACTCTTTAACTCAGTTTCCCCACACTAATAACCTTGTAAAACTATTGTTCATTATTGTAACATTGATACCATCTACCTATCTACCAATCTTCAGATTTCCCCAATTTTACTTGTACTCATTTGTGTGTGTGTAGTCATCCTTGGTATCCTTGGGGGATTGGTTTCAGGATCCTCAGGGATATCAAAATCCAAGATGCTGAAGTCCCTTATATAAAATGATGTGGTATATGCATTATGAGCTACGCACATCCTCCCGTATACTTTGTTTTTGGTGTTTTTTTTTTTTTTTTCAGAGACAGTTCAGTGGCATAATCAAAGCTCACTGCAGCCTTGAATTCCTGGACTCAAGCTATCCTCCCGCCTCAGCCTCCCAAAGTGCAGGGCATAAGTCACCACATCCGGCTCTCTTGCATACTTTAAATCATCTCTAGATTAGTTATAATACCTTATACAATGTAAATGCTATATAAATAGCTGTTATACCGTATTTAAAAATTTGTATTGTATTGTTATTTTTATTTTTTTCAAGTATTTTCCATCCCCAAATGCAGAGCCCAAGGAAAATGAGAGCCAACTGTATTAAGTTCTATGCAGTGTTTTCACCATGTAGATGCCACCACTACAGTTAAGATACAGAACAGTTTCATTAGCACAAAGAATCCCTCTGTTTCCCTCTTAGAACCACATTTACCTACCTCTCTCCTATCCCCTCTCCCTCCAATCTCCAGCAACCATTACTAATCTGTTCTCTATTTGTATAATTTTGTCATTCCAAACATGTTTACTCAAAAAGTTTATACAGTATATAACTTTCTGGGATTGACCTTTTTTTTTTTTATGTAGCAGAATTTCCTTGGGATTCATTCAAGTTGTTGCTTATATCAATAGTTTATTTCTTTTTCCTTTTATTCTTTCATTAGAGATGGGGTCTTGCTGTGTTGCCTAGGCAGGGGTGCAGGAGTGGCTATTCATAGGCATTATCATAGTACACTGCAGCCTTGAACTCCTGGGCACAAGCAACCCTCCTGCCTCAATTTCTTGAGTAGCAGGGACTACAGGTATGCAGCACCACCCAGCTAATAGTTTATTCCTTTTATTGCTTAGTAGTATTCCATGATATGGATGTACCACAGTTTGTTCAACCAGTTATAGAATAGGAATTTTTGATTAAGCATCTTCCTTATTTGGGGTTGTGGTGATAGTGGGGCAAAAACTTTTAAGTTCATTGCTAAAATAATGGTGCTAAGAGATGTATTGTGATAAGGTATATGCAAGAAGAATGTGAAAAATCACTAAATGAAAGAAAAGTAAAGGAGATATAATGCCCTTGTTATTGTTTTTATGTTAGGAATGAAGAAAATATTACTGGCCAAAAGAACAGTTAGTATTGATTTTTTAAATTTGCATCTGCTCCTTGAGCTTTGATTGTAAGTTCTTTGGATTTTAAGCTTTTTTTTTTTTGGCCTTGTCTGATTAAGGAAAGTTGGACATACTCTAATGCTTTGTTTTTTTTTTTTTTATTTTTTTGGTTTTTTTTTTTTATTTTATTCTAATGCTTTATGATAAAGTGTTGCTAGGTTGGTACCTGTTGTTAAATCATTCCAGCAGCATTCAGTTTTTACGTTATAAGTTGTACCATACTTGTTTGTACTAAAGTAGGAAATGAAGTTAGTTTGTATTTTCTAAAAATTTGTAACCTCAGTTTCAAAATAATGAAAGGTTTTTGCCTTAATTTTTCAATGGATGTGTAAACTAGTTTACACATCAGTTTGCAAAAATTTCAGTTTCTGCAATTGATTTGCCTGGCTGGATTTAGTCTAGTTGATATCTAAAATTCAGTTTTGTTGCATATTTGGCCCTTTTTTTCCATGTTACTCTACTGTTTTCTCACTGTAGCATTGTCATAAGTTAAGATGGCTGCATATGTCTGCATATTGTTTCTTATCTATAATATGTCTAGAGAAAGGAGAGAATGAATTTAATGTGATATATGTTATGTAAGAGTGTAGGTTAAAGAAGAATTGTTTGTGTTATCCAAAAGCTGTTTTTGTTTTTTGTAATTACAAAGTGTTTTAACTTATCTGGAAAATGAAGTCATTAGAAAATTGTAGGCTTTGCCTTCTTTTTATGCTGTTTGTTTATCTAAATAGTTTGAGGGTGTTATCAGATCTTTACACCACTTTATTAGGGTCTAGGTTATGGATAGGAAAAATGAGATTGCCAGGGTAGAACGAAATCCACCTCTTTTTAGATTTTAGCCCACTTGGGAAAGTTGGACATACCCATATGCCTTGCCAGTTGAGTGTTGCTAGGTTGGTTCTGTTGCTGCTGCTTCCTTCTTTCTTTTTCGCTCTTTGGATGTCTATGTGAGTCATAAGAAAAAAATCGCCTT
>CAUYRT010069365.1:0-34470 GCA_963574885.1 Lepilemur ruficaudatus | reverse complement strand
TTAGGAAAATAAAAAGGCAAGCCACACAAAGAAAGAAAATATTCATATCACAAATATCAGACAAAAAACTGTAACAAGAGTATACAAAAGTATTACATCTCAATATAAGAAGAGAACACAATTTTAAAATGGGAAAAAAGTTTTTTAAGACATTTTATAAAATAAATTATATGGAAATCCAATAAAACATGACAAGATGCTCAAAATGATCAGTCATCAGGGAAATGCAAATTAAAACCACAATAAGATACCACCACATTAGAATGGTTAAAATTAAAAAGACTGACCATACCAAGTGTTGGCAAGGACGTGGAGCAGCTGGAACGCTCACACACTGCTGGTAAGAATACAAAATTGTACAGCCACTTTGGAAAAGTTTGGCAGTTTCTTAAAAAGTTAAACATATACCTATCATCAAATTCTGCTATTCCACTTTTGAGTATTTATCCAAAAGAAATGAAAACACACATCTACATAAAGACTTGTACACAAATGTTCATAGAAGCTTTATTTATAAGTGCCCCAAATTGGAAACAATCCAAAATATCCATCAATGGGATAAACAAAATTTGTTATATAGACAATGGAATCCTGCTCGAAAATAATAAAGGAAAAAACTATTAACACATATAGCAACTCAGGTGAATAACAAAACAATACTGAGTGAAAAATTCAGCCAAAAAGAGACTACCTCCTGTAGGATTAAATTCTAGAAAATACAAAATAATATAGTTATACTAAGCAGTCCAGTGGTTGCCTGGGGATGGGGGGAGAGAGAGGGATGGATTAGCAACAGGCACAAGGAAATTTGGGATTGAGGAAACTTGATGGCAGTGGTTTCTCAGGTGTATACATCTTGTCAAAACTTTTCAAATTGTTCAGTTTAAATATGTACAGTTTGTATGTAATTCATACCTTAAAGGTTGAGCATTTTCTAATAACTTTAAAATCATCTTGTCTAGTTCAAAATAAATGCAATCCCAACTCCATTGTATTTCTGATTGAAATTATATTAAACAAATAAATAATCTATACACACATACACCTACACAAAAATCTTGAATTGTTTTCTCATTTAGGGAAATGTTAAATTCAGGTATTGTTATATATTATTCTTTAAGACTCTAAAATTTTCTTCAGCCCTTCCCATTTCCTGTTAAATGTTTTCCTTAGTATTGTATAATTTTACTGGTATTGTCAGTAAGATTTAAAATAATCTCATTTCTACTTCTGATTATTATATAAAGAAAAGCTACTGATATAAATATAAATCAGATACAGCTACTTTATCAAATTCTCTTACTAATTCCAATAGTATTTAAGTAGAGTCTTATGGACTTTCTATATAATTTTATATCCTGCAAACAAAGGAAATCTTGATTTCCAGCATTTACATTAATTATTTTAATTTTTGGTGTCTTTTTTCATTTAGCTAAAACTTTATAAACATGTTGGATGATAATAGAAAGTGCATATCTGCTTTATTTTAGATCTTAATTATTTCAGATTTAATTAAAATGACATTAGTCATTTTCACTGTTTAATATGCTGTTAGTTTTGGTGAATGCTCTTTATCAAGTTTGGGCAATTCCATTTTAATCCTTTTATTTATTTGTGAATAGTATCAGATATCTTTGGGCCCTTATTGATATAACTGTGTGATTCTTCTTCTTTAAGTTGTTTACATAATGACGTTATATAAGGAATTACATAATGAATGAAAATGTCACATTACTGTTATAAATCCTACTTCTTGGTATGTCAATCTTTTAATATTTTGAGGGATTCAGCATGGACAGATTTACATTCTAATTGTAGAACTATATCATACATTTTAAGGGCTACATAGTATTACACCATGGAGCTCTGCTTGTATTTAACCCTGATTAATGGCTATTTAGTTTTTTTCCCTCTTTTTACTCAATGCTATGCTAAACATAATTGTGGAGTATATACCCTCAATTCCTAGTTTCACTTTTACTTTGGATGCTTCCTTCATAGGGATGGAAGTAGTAGAAAAAAGAAAGTTTGAATATTTGAAACTTCTTGATTTTATGTTCACATTTCCCTTCCTATAGAAAGGCAGGTAATTTTTTAGGCCTTCACTTAATCTGAAAACATTTTGAGCTGCTTTCTCACAGTTTCTGAAAGCTCTACTTATGCATTTTCTTAATCTTAGCCTCACCTCCGTGCTTTTTTCTTTTGTGAATCTTAGAGATATGACAGATTTTATCTTTCTCTGACTCTTCTTTCTAGCTTTTACAGTCTAGATGGATTAGGAGGTAGAAAACTTACAATCACTATGCCTTTTCTATTTGCTTTATAAGTGTAGGTAGTTCTCAAATTTCTTTTCCTTGTTTACTTATTTTTTATTGATACATAGTGAATATACATATTTTCAGGGTACTTGTGATAATTTAATACATTCATATAATTTGTAAAGATTAAATCAGTGTAACTGGGATATCCATCACCTTAAATTTTTGTCTTTTCTTTATGCTAGAAACATTTGAATTATTCTCTTCTAGCTATTTTGAAATATACAATGGATTATTATAAACTAGTTACTCTCTGGATCTATCAAACACTAGGTCTTATTTCTTCCACTGGGTTGTATATTTTTACACACTAATCAACCTCTCTTCTTCCCTCCTTCCCTCTCCCCTTTGGTAACCACTAATCTACTCTCTGTCTTCACGAGAGCCACATTTTTAGCTCCCACATATGAAACAGGACATGCGATATTTGTCCTGTGTGTGGCTAAATTTCACTTAACATGATGACTTCCAGTTCCATCCATGTTGCTGCAAATGACAGAATTTCATTCTTTTTTATGGTTGAATAATATTCCATTGTATATATACCACATTTTCTTTATCCATTCATATACTGATAGGCATTTAGGTTGATTCTATATTTTGTTTATTGTGAATAGGGCTGCAATAAACATAGGAAGGCAGATATCTCTTTGATATATCAATTTCCATTCTTTTGGATATATACTCAGCAGTAGGATTGCTGGGTTATATAGTAGTTCTATTTTTAATTTTTTTTGAGGAACTTCCATACTGATCTCCATAGCAGCTGTACTAATTTACATTCCCACTAACAGTGTGCAAGGGTTCCCCTTTCTCCATGCCCTCCCCAGTGTCTTTTACTCCCTTTTTGATAAAAGCCATTTTAACTGGTAAGGCGATATCTCATTGTAGTTTCGATTTGCATTTCTCTGATGATTAGTGATGTTGAGCATTTTTGCATACACATATTGGCCATTTGTATGTCTTCTGAGACATGCCTATTCAGATCTTTTGCCCATTTTTGAATTGAGTATTTGGGGTAGTTTTTGCTGTTGAATTGTCTGATCTCCTTATATATTCTGGTTATTAATCTCTCTCTCTTTTTTTTTTTTTGAGACACAGTCTCACTCTGTTGCCCAGGCTAGAGTGCTATGGCATCAGCCTAGCTCACAGCAACCTCAAACTCCTGGGCTCAAGCAATCCTCCTGCCTCAGCCTCCCAAATAGCTGGGACTACAGGCATGCGCCACCATGCCCGGCTAATTTTTTCTATTTTTCGTTGTCCAGCTAATTTCTTTCTATAGGTAATTAATCTTTATCAGATGAATAGTTTGCAAATATTTTCTCCCATTCTATGGGCTGTCACTTCACTTTGTTGTTTCCTTTGCTGTGCAGAAGTTTTTAGCTTGATGTAATCCCATTCATCTATTTTTGCTTTGGTTGCCTGTGCAACTGGGAACACAGGTGACACCACTATGCCTGGCTAATTTTTTCAGTTTTGGTACAGATGGGGTCTCACTATGTTGCTCAGGCTGGTTTTAAACTCCTGGCCTCAAGTGATCCTACCATCTTGGCCTCCCAAAGCGCTGGGATAAGCTATCACATAGGCATAAGCCACAACACCTGGCCTTTGTTTTTTTTATAGTCTTTTATTTGCAGTCTATTTTATCTAAATATAGCTACTCCTGCTCTTTTTTGTTTTCCAGTTGCATGAAACATCTTTTTCCCACACCTTCACTTTTAGGCTGTGTGTGTCTTTATGGGTGAAGTGGGTTTCTTATAGGCAGCATATAGTTGGGTCTTGGTTTTTTATCCATTCATCCACTGTATGCCTTTTTATTAAAGAATTGAGTCCATTTACATTCAATGTTATTATTGATAAAGACTTACTATTGCCAGTTTGTTGCTTGTTTTCTGTTTGTTTTGTAACTCCTCTCTTCTTTCCTTTCTTTCTTACTGTGTTCCTTTGTGGTTAAGTGATTTTCTCTGGTAGAATGTTTTAAATTGTTTTTTTTTATTTTGAATGAATCTATTATAGGTTTTTGCGTTGTTGTTACCATGAAGCTTACAAAAAACATCTCATAGATATAACAGGTCATTTAAAAAAGATGACAACTTATCCTAATCACAGAGAAAAGAATAGAAAAACAAAGAAAGAATGAAAAAAGAACTTCTACACTTTAACTCCATCCTCCCCTACATTTGGACTTTATGTTGCCTCGATTTACATATTTTTGTATTGCCTATACCTAACAGGCTGCTGTAGCTATTACTGTTTTTGATAGATTTTTCTTTTGGCCTTCATTCTAGAGTTATGAGTGGATTGCACACTACAATTACAATATTAGAGAATTCTGAGTTTGTGCACTTAATTTTAGCAATGAGTTTTACAGCTGCAAATGTTTTCTTTTTGCATGTTAGTGTTTTGCTCTCTCAGACTGAAGAACTCTCTGTAGCATTTCTTGGAAAATATGTCTAGTGGAGGTGATTTCTAGGGGGTCATGCCCAGGGGTCCTATGGAATAAGCCTCCTACAGTGTGGTGCTGCTGAACCCTCTGATATGGCGTTTCCTTCGGCCCAGTTACACAGCAACGTTTCCAGGGCAGGGGAAATGTAGTAGTCCTGTCTCCCTCTTCGTCTCTCGCTGATCTCAGGTATACTTTCCCCTTCAGGTGCTCCCAGTGCTTCCAGTGGGTTGAAGCAGGGACAGATCTCTTGCCACGGAATCCAAGATGGTAAGGAAGCTGGTTGTTGACTTCATTCTCACTTTTTCCAGAGTAGAAACTGTGAGTTGGGAAAAGGTTTCCACACACTTGGTGCTGGGCAGAATTGGGGGAGGGCATCATGGATATGGAGGTCTGATTCTCTTACTGTGTGCTTGGAGTTTTTTCAATTCTCTGTGTCCCCAGGAACTGTCTCCTTCTCATATTTGAGTTTTGGGATATTGCTGGTGATAATCTCAGCACTCTGTGTGTGTGTGTGTGTGTGTGTGTGTGTGTGTGTGTATTTTGTATGTGGAGGGGGTGTGATGAGGTGGAGCAAAGACAGCTTTCTTCTATGTGACATTTTGGAACCAGAAGACTTGGTAATTCTCAAATTTGTTTGTATAACAGAATCACTTGGGGAATTAGAAAAAACAAGTTAAATCTCTGGGTCCTACCCTGTCATTCTGAAGCACAATGTCCCCAGAATGTGTACTCTCTCCCATCAAATTTTGGGAGAAAAATTTCTTTCATCAAATCCATGAGAGTGGATTTGGAATCCCCTCCTATCAGATCTATCCCTACCTGCTGGGATCCAGGTTGAAGCCAGTAGTGGAAAGGGAAGTTCTGGCCCTTGTAGGATGCAGGAAAAGGCTCTAATTGTTGTGTCCATGGCAAAAGGCCTGGTTCCTGGTCCACATAACTGTCCTATGGAATGCCACTTGCCAATGAAACATGGTCATCCTGTTGTCTAAGGTTTTTCTCCCCTCCTGGTTTTTATTTTTAATGCACAGAAAATAATAAAAAGGGAAAGAATTTTTAAAAGGGAAAAGTCACTACAATGCCAACATCTGTGGAGATTAACCACTTCATTTTTCTGTTTTCTCTCATAGTATTTGTTATTGAATCAAAAGTGTAGTTAATTACGTCTCAAACAAGAAACAGTACAATTAATCAAAGTATGTACCTAAACTATTGACATAGTTTTGCCATCTTAACAGTAGCTTGTTTATGCCAGCAGCGAAGAAGCCTGGAGAGTGAGTGGCGATGAAATCGCCAAAGGCAGTTACCATAGTTGGTTGAGAATTGAATATTTTTTCTTGCAATAAGTGGTCCAAAGCCTGGAAGAAGTGGCAGTCAGTTAGTGCCAGGTCTGATGAATACTATGGAAAATAGAGTTTCCAAGTCCAGCTGCTGTAGTTTGAGCAGCATGGTTTGCGCGACATGTGGTCGAGTGTTGTCTTGCAGGATGATTGGCCTGTCTCTGGTGACCAATCTCGGCTGCTTAATCACAAGCATCCTTATAATTATGTCCAGTTGGCTGCAGTTGACATCCGCCGTAATCGACTGACCAGGTTTCATGAAGCTGTAGTGGATAATACCAGCGCTGGACCACCAAACAGACACCATTAGTATTTTTTGATGAATATTCGGTTTTGAACTGTGTTTCGGCATTTCATCTTTATCCAACCATTGTGCCGAATGCTTGTGATTATCAGTAAGCATCCATTTTTTATTACATGTAACAATATAGTGTAGAAATGCTCTGCCTTTATGTCGTGACAGCAAATAAAGGCAAGCTTCAAGATGATTTCTCTTCTCTTCTTTTCTCTGATGCTCGTTAACCCATGTATCCAGCTTCTTTACCTTGCTGATTGCTTCACATGCTCCAATATTGTTGGAATAGTAACATCAAATCTTGCTGCTAATTCATGCATTGGTTGAGATGGATTCACTTCCATTATAGCTTTCAGCTCATCATTATCCATCCACCTTGGTCTGAGGACACCCATGAGGCTCATTTTCAAGATTGAAATCACCAGAATGGAACTTCTCAACCATCAATGTACTGTGTGTTCCTTAGCCACATCCTTCCCACTTTGTTGACATTTTGAGCTGTCTGTGCTGTATTGGTTCCACGATGGAACTCATATTCGAAAATAACATCAAGTTAGACTTATCCATGGTTTCACAAAAATTGCTCTAAAACAAAATTTGAAAGATAATCACAAGCCAAAATTTGTGTTTGAAAGACTGAAGGTGTACCTTCACAATATAAATAAAACAAGAAGTGTCAAAGTGAAATGTCAGCGATATCAACTATTAAACTTAGTACTGAACAAAATTGGACATTTCATACTTAATAATCTAATAGCATTGTTCCACTTGATGACATTATTATTTCATTTCCAAAAAGGACCGAATAGATCACTGTGAATGGGCTTAGGAACCTAGCTCTCTTCCCTTTTAGTAAGTAAATAAGAAAGTATTAATACATTCCAAGTTCTAAACTAATGAATAATGAGATTTCTGTAGGCTGTAAGACTTAGGAAGACCTTAGTTTGAACTGGCGTCCACCATTTACTAGCTGGGCAAATTTTCAAACCCCTCTGAGCTTCAGTTTATCTCTAAAGCAAGAGTAACATTTAAGAAATGACTGAAACCTATTAATAAAATACACTTAATTAATGTTAGTTCTCTTTTCTTTCAATTAAATTCTTTATAATGATGTCTCTAAGTTTGTTAAACATTTTTCCCCTAAAGTCAATTTTTTTTGTTTTCTCGAACTCCTGACCTTGAGCGATCCTTCCGCCTCGGCCTCCCAGAGTGCTAGGATGACAGGCGTGACCCACCGAGCCAGCCAATTTTTTTTTTTGTTTTCTTATAGTGGACTTTCCACTATGTTTCCTTCCTAAGGGGCAATGGCTGATATTGAGTATTTAAATTATTTCAAGTCTGGTTTCTAACTAAGGTGTTTTAACTTAAAACATGTCTTGAGCAGTTTTATTTTTCCAAGCCACATTAATTATAAATAGAGGAAAATATTGAAGCATGCGTGCACCATATTGGTCAGATTTTTATATTAATGAAAATGCAAGTCACTAGTGCGTTCTGATGAGAGGTCAGGTTTTCCCACTTTCCCTTTTACTGTGGAGAATGGGGACAGTGGAAGTGTTGGAGGCTGTGGCCTACTTTCCTTCCCAAAGGAGTGTAGTGGCGGCTACTTTTGTCCCCTATATCCTTCAATCCTTCACTTATAACTGAACTCTGATCTCTTAGTTAGGCATGTGGCTGCCCATTATAAAGATGTTTCCCGGCCTCCCTGCAGCTAGCAGTGGCCATGTGACTAAGGTCCGGTCAAAGGACGTGAGCGTAAGTGATGCGCACCTTCACGGCTCTTACTTCCTTTTGGACGGGACGCACACAGGTAGAATTATCCTATTACTGTAGACTTTTTATATGAGAAGGAAAGAACTACTACCTCATTTAAGCCATTATTTTGGGCAGCAGCCAACCTTATGTCCTAATGAATATAGGGAGACAGTAGACATGGTCTGGAGCACTGAGATTAAAGGGATCTTCTTATATGGGTGAAAAAGAAAGTATTAATAAAAGGAGAAGAAATGTTCAGCTCAGCCCACGGAAATTGCATCACTTCCTCAATCCCCCTACACATAAAACTTGGAACTATGAATGGGGAGACACCATTACATAGTCAGACATGAGTTTTACTAAGAATGTACTCATAATGGCCCCAAAGTATAGAAATAGATCTGTTTTATAAGCATATAATTCATTGATTTCATATAATAGAGATATGCCTACAATCCTTAAAGAAATAACATGTTAAAAGATCCTTATGGTATATGCAAAAGGAACAAGAGGGGTACCAATTTTGGAAGTAATGTCTATCAAATTTTAGGTGGACATTTAGTTAAGGACCTTTGTAGGAAACTGCTTAAAAGCCAAGAGTTCTGATAAAGGAAAGTGTGTGATAAAGGAATATTCCTATTTATTCTGTAACCATGAAAGAAGTTGCATCCATTTTCAGATTTCTTCAGCTTCTAATTTGAATTTAGTAAATGAGTTAATCAAAGATTAATGTAGTCATTCCTGTAATAACTAAAGAGGTATCCACAAATAGAAACAAGCAATAAGTCTGAAAAGTAATTGCATTTTGTTTTTGCTTTTCAGAAGATAAATATCTAGCATTTACTTAGTAATTTCTGGAGCTTTCAAAGCAATGATCCTGCTGCTATATGGCATCTATAAGATATTATTGACCATTAAATTACAGGATAAGGAATGCATTTCATGACTTGGAAATTTAAAAGCACTATAAAACTCGGAAAGATAACCATTCATTTCTCAAAAAGGCTTCACTGAAAAGTGGCCTTATGTGTTTTAGAAGACCCATAAGTGGGCACGTTAGTGGGCACTTTTGGGGTGGTAGACATGTTCAGTGTTTTGATTGCTGTGGTGGCTTTCACAAGTGTCAAAATTCAATTAAGAAGCACACTTTAAATGGATGTACTTTATTGTGTATAAATTATACCCTACTTATAAAATAATAAAACAAAACAAAAAGCAGAAATAAAAATATTAAAAAAAAGGAAAAAACTCAAGTTAGGTCTCATTTTCCTGTGGAGTGGCAAACAAATCATCTTTCCAGACCAAGCCTCACAATGCTATTATTTGTGTTTACATTTTTGGCCCATGTCTTTTAGGTGAAGGGGGTGAAGAATAAAGACACTCCATCTGCCAAATAATGGAATATGAAAGCTTAAACACCTAAGAATTTGGTAAGCATTTAAAATAATAGTAGCACAAAATTGTGAAGAGCACCCATTTAACCCCAAATTTTGAACTGGAGGAGATGATGTGTTAACTGGCCAATCATTCAGCCTCTCAAAAATCATGATTAAGGTACAACAGTGCTGAGTATTGTAAGAATACTGACATTTCAGTTTTAATTAGTTTCCGTGTAAAGTAAACACAGAACACCTCACAGCTCACTTGTGGATGTACGTCATTCCACCACTTTTACACACCAGTTTAGAATAACAATCTGAATTTTATTAAAAACAAAAATAAATCTAAAAAGCTTCCTTCAATTACACAGTATGCATAAGAATTTCTGCATTACATCATTTTACATAAAATGTTCTGAATGACAGAAGTAGAACTTACTACCATTTGAAGAGAGGAGTCGAGCGCTGAAAACCACACACACTTATAGAAAGAAACAAAAGTTTCACAGGGAAGGCCTGTGATCTCTGGCTACAGGCAGGAGCTGAAATTAGGAACATGAAAAAAACTTGAAGAAAAAAAGACATTCAATACTTCAGCAAAAATAGTCAAACATTTGTAAACAACCTTTAACAAATCTTTTCAATATGCTGTGTTGCTACAAGGTAAAATACTCTTAAATTGATTTTTAGTCAATTCAAAAAAGCAGTTTTTATTGCTGAGGAGTATTTCCCTCTAGACTAGATAAAAGCTTTGCTTTCTTTCCCTGGAAGGCAAGAATAAAATGGAATTAGGGCTTATCAGTTTGTTTGTACGTTTCTTAGACTGGGGCATTTCAGCCACTTGGCTTGCCTGTTTGCTATTCCCACTCAAAAAAATGAGGGTTAGAATCATAAAATCAGATTTAATAAAAACTTTGGCTCCAGTTAATATTTTTATTTGAAGGTTTGTTGGATGAGGACACTGATGAAACTGGCTGTGGATTTTCATTATCCCTGGTGTCCTTTTCTTCCATCTCCAGGGATCATCAGGACTTAAAAAGTATGAGATCGGCAACACAACTACTTCAAAACAGAGTAAGGCTGAACTGTACTCAATGTCCAGGACAACTACAGTACTGAAAATCCCATGGAACTTAATGTAAACAAACAAGCAACTGTTCAACAGCCTTTTGCATTTAGTACCATGACTAAAAAATCTACTATTTTCTTCCATTTACCTATTTGGATATTTTTATGAAGTGACTGCATGTAACAATAATAAAATTTCCCTTTAAGTGTGTTATGATACAGCAAAACACATCAATAACTAGAAATAAAATCTGAAATCTCTAATGCTAAATCCTAATGGAAGCGTTAAGCCTTAGCACTCACGCTTGGATATCTCGTGCTCTGAGATAATTAGAAAAGCCTTTTAACAGTGACTAGGTCCCTTTTGGTGGAGTGAAAATGTACACACAAGCAGCGATGCTACAGATGAGTTATGCTTTTCCTTAGTCTATGGTTATTGTCTCTGTCAATTTTATTTTATTGTTACTATGTTGAGCCCAATATCAGTTTCAGCTAGGTAATCAAATTATTTGGGAATGATAACCTTCCTTTTATTTAAACTAAGTAATGGAAGACATTTAGTTCCCAGAAGCTTTATAATAATAGATTTTGAAGAAGCTAAAAGTGACACAGTCTAGTACAAACTGTCCTATATCTTTATTCCTTGTATACACAAGGAATTCATTATAAAACTCAGTGGGAGGAGGAAAAAATCATGGAAGAAAAAATTACCTGCTTTAGCATTTTAAAGAATAGTTTGATAACTTCTTACATCAACTTGCTTATCTGAAATAGAGCAAATACTACAATACAATCATGATAGAATTCTAGTAATCACAGCAATTATGCTTTCATTTAAAATTTTCTCTTCATAAAACATTAATGCTATAAAAATGAGATTGGTGACATCTTTATTTAAAAGACACCTTGCACTGGTATCAAAATGTGACTTATTTTAATGCCAACTGAAAAAATAGAGCTTGTATAGTTTATTATTTCAATGATGCTTTATTATTACTTTTAAGTTATTTTGAAGGTTGGTAGCAAAGTTATTGTTAATAATATAAATATTCTCTCTTTTTAAGTGTTGAGATTCTCTTAAAAGTATTGAAAGGCAGCAGGCATTCCAGAATGGGCTTGCAAGGAAAATTAATCATTACAATATCTAGGATAAGTGGGGTACTTGGATTTATATTTATTACTTTAACTTCCTCACTAACTTCTCCTGATTTGCCTGGCTTATTCTTCTTTTGGTATCATAAAAAGAAATCTAAGCCCAAGCCTTTTAGCTGGGGCAATTATTTCCATTTTCCATTATTTCTCTCCAGTTTTTTCCAAATACATGATAAAACAATTCAACAGTCATTGTAGGAAGAAATGATCATTTAAACTGAATCATGTTCTTTTGCCTTTTAATTTCACTTAAGAGATATTAATAAGAGTCATAAAAGCTTTATAGTTTCAACACATACACACAATCACAGAAACTAAAAATCTTTATGCTAAAAAAAAGAGTTTAATTTTGTTCAATGTATCATAATTAAATTTTAGTCTAATGAAATCTGGTAAAATTGCTTTCATTGAATATATCAGCTGCTACTTACCTTTAAATATTTTATAGATGGAACTAAGTTCAGTACTGATCCAAGGATGCTGGCATCAAAGCCCTCACTTTGAACTATCCCTAAAAGTTCTGTATTTCTGTAATGTACCACCAATTAATTATTCTAGATTTATAATACCCTGTCTTTAACTTGGTATATATCATCTTTTGGGGAAAAAAGTTACTAGTTTTTTGAGATGAGATACAAGAACAAAATCATTCTCGAGGTTCCACTTCTAATATGGAAAAAAGGATGATGTTTGCATATAGCAGCCAGTTTGATACCCTCTGTTCTGTTAGGGTAGCCTTCACACAATGAGCATGCATATACAGCCACAGTTCACCGCATCTGCTCTGATGATGAGAACTGCTGCTTATTCAAGTCACAGATGCTACCATGTTATGAATGAGACAGTAAAATTGCATGTCCACCACGAGAAAAGGAAAACAAACAATGAAATAAATGTAGCAAATATAAGCAGATGGCATTCAGAACACGCCAAAATCTGACACCCATGAATTGTCATTATAAGGGTTTTTCTTTCCTTAAAAAAAAGTCTTTCTTTGCATATTTTAAAATTTAACAGTTCCAGAGAATCATGAAGTGCCTTGTCGTTTTTGCTGCTGACTTCTGATGACCTCTAGTTGTTTTTTGCATTGCTGGTAGTAAGTTGAAAGGCTTTTGTTTTCATCTAAAAGCTTTTTATGTTCCTGTACCAGACGAGATGTATTTTGCTGGTCCTTTTCATCCTGGTCCAGTTCCGCAACTAGCTCTTGCCTGAAAACAAATCCCACATAATAAAATATTACATGTGATAGAAAAATTGATACCTTACTAGCTGATGATAGAAGCTCAATTAATGAGAACTTTCATTTGGGTCTATCATTCCCCATCTCAGGCACACTACTCAAATAGAATTATGGGCCAGAATGGAAACTATCACCTACTCTTCTGGTGTAACCATATATGTATCATAACCCATTTAATAAGTAACTGTAGTTGGATAATTCGTGAAGCAGATAAAATAGTAAAATAAAAATTTCAGAAAATTTCATTTAGTATCCCCTTTTGTGTAGGAAGAAGAAAAAAAGCTGGGGAAGGCTCTATCTGATTACAGGAAAATAACATGAAGTTTTTATCATTCGCATTCTACCTTTATACTTATATTCATATTCTGAAGTTGCAATCCTATTTAATTATAATACAGAGTGGTAGGTAATAGAACATTTGCAAGCTACTTGAAATAGATGCTATTCGACTTACTTCCTATTTCAGAACAGTCAGAACAATGCAAAGTATCACTTTTAAGCCACTTACATTTACTAACATTTTCAGAAAGACTCTTACAGTCTTTTATAGTCTGATAAACTTCTTTAAGTCCCTTTTATTTGGGGAGTATTAAGTAGGGCAAGGTTACTGGCTATAAATGAATATTTAATAAAAAGTCCTCATAAACAATTTCCTAATAATATTAATAATTTCCTAATAATATTAGTATTTCTCCACTTTATTTAGAATTGATCAGAACTATTGAGATCAGAACTATTGTCATAGTTTTCACAACCCATATTCCAATTCACCATTTGTTTTTTTCCAGCATATAACTCTTCTTGATTTATAAAGTATGATTTTAAAGTATGACAAAAGTATAGGTTAAATCTATGTTATAAGAACATAGAATATTTTTTCAAAATAAAGTACCAGCAGTTCTACAATTACTTCTACAATTTCCAGACTTTAGTATTTAATTTCCTATTTTGGCTTATCTTTAGGATACCAAGTTAATTTCATTTAAGTCATTATATCAGTAAATTGTGATAAAACTATTTTTTCTTTTCTTTAAAGCACAAACAGAAAACTTTTTACAAATTACTTCAGAAAATAAGAATTTCATTTATTTAGATTAAAATAGACAAATAGAATCCTATTATACATACATAAAGTTGCCATAATTTCTTCCTGTAACACTTCATTTTAGTCACCACTCATAAATCAGCTTCATAAGTATAAAATTTTGTCATGCTTAAGAGAACTGAAGATATATACACATCTTTAAGAATTGTGAATTTAATGGTATGGAAATTAGATTGGATTTCTTTAAAAAGGCAGGAATGCAGTTTCTATAACTCTCAGAAAAACATGTAAAGGTATCAAACTCCCCAGAAATATACTCATAGGTATGAAATAAAGCCCTCTAACAAGTGATCCTACTTCCTAAACATACACCTGGAAAGAATATATCTATAAAAATGTTTCTAAGATAAAACACAGCTGAACGTTAGTAAATCAAATTATTTTACCTATGTCTAAGGAAAAAAGAAATCTTCATAACAATAAATCTAAACAGTTTTTAACTTTAAAACTCTGAGAACATAAACCACATGGGTATATAGCACCAGTTTATTTTCCTTAGTACTAATATGACATAGTCTAAAGGACTGAATTTTAAATGAAAAATATTCAAAGGGTACTTAAAACTTAAGCATGAAAATAAAATCTCCAAATTGGAAATATAATTAATGACTAATTTTAAAAATCATAAAGTTTTCACGTCTTCAGACAATATTGTTACCTTAACATATTTTAAACTCAAAATACTAATGTGTCTTTATTTGTATTCATAAAAGACAACTTACTTTCTCTGTAATAATAATGCAATTTCTGTTTGAACTTTCATATATTCTTGTGCCATTTTGCAATGCTGTTCAAATACTGCCATAGATTCTTTGGAGTTCGGGCATGGTGCTAGAGGCTGAAAATAATCAGGAATGTTAAAACATAATTAAATCAAATTTCAGTAGCTAGCTGAGAGTTAAGACACAGACTGTGATGTAGAAGGTATCACAAAATGTGTTAGAAATAGCTTATAGAAGACACACACAGACACACACACACACGTTTTTGAGACAAAGTCTCACTCTGTTGCCCAGGCTAGAGTGCAGTGGCGGTCATCATAGCTCACTGCAACCTCCAGCTCCTGGGCTCAAGTGATCCTTCTGTCTCAACCTCTCAAGCAGCTGGGATGACAGGAGCGTGTGTGGCTAATTTTTTAAAGAAATTTTTGTAGAGACAGGGTCTTGAACTCCTGGCCTCAAGTGATCCTCCAGCTTCGGCCTACCAAAGTACAGTTTTATATTTCAGTGCACTAAAGCTAAAGAGTAAAAATGCAATGCTTGGCAGTCTTGAAGGAAGATATGAGGGATATTTCAAGATGACTGTCAGATTAAGAACATACTATTATGCCAATTTTAAATTTGATTAACTTCAGATGTAGCAATTAAAGTATATAAAAATGCAAAAAAAACCCACTGAATAAATTTGATTAACTTAACTGAAAGAATTATTTATTTTAATTTGATTTTTAAAAGTTTAAGGAGGCCAACTAAAAGCACGAATAAATGAATATAAAATGATGGATAGGAACATAATTGTCAGTTTCAAAGATAAATTTTCTAAGAAGAAAAAAGTAAACTTTCACTGGGAAAGTACTTCTTTACCTGTAGTTGGTGATCCAGCGTAAGATAAGCCATTGGGATGGAGTTATCTGATCCATTGGTATCTGGAATACAAGCATGTGTTTCATTTATTTTCTGTCATAAATAATTATACAGAAAGGAAGAAAGCACGCAAATGCTTTTTTCCCCCTAAAATAAATGACATGTAAAATAAAAGTTACTGCTATTGGCAATGAATAGAGTTTATTTTTGAATTCTAAAGGTAAAAAGAGGACATCCCATTTCCAGATAATTGGATGCAATCATGTTCTCATACCTACAATTAAAGTTGGCTATAAACTGAATAGAAAATAATATAGTAAAGCTTGTCTTTGTTTAACTAAAAGCAAAAACAGTGATATGGGACCTTTATATTTTAAGTCTCTTGCTCTGCCCACTGAGCCAGCCAGGAGAATCTGCAGGACCTTTACATTTTAAATTTAATCTTAATGGACCCTACCTAATCAAACCCACATCTCTTTCTTTTCTTTATGGTGCTAAGTTTATTTTACATAAATCTGTGTCAACTCTGTTAACCTCAGTGTTTAACAGGGAAAGGGAGAAAGCAAGAGACTCTTTCTCTTCCAGCAGATCATTTTCAATTTATGTAGATTCTAATGTGAAGCCCCTTCCATCTCGCCCCCCAATGAAAATCACTGCAGAAAATGAGAAATGTTATTGGTGAGAGTATATTACAAATACGAATAGTATGGAAACAAAAAAGAGGTTTAGAACTGTGGCTCAATGTCATGCCAAAAATAGTTAAATTGGTTAATTCTGACAACCAGTCAACTCTATCAAACTATTCGAACAGAAAGTGTTTGTTTATATTTCAAAAGAGGTAAAACTGTTATACGAATTGATTGAGATGCATGAGATGATCTCTTCCCAACGTGAACATTTATGTAGAATAGTTCCAGAAGTAAGCAGAGTAACTATGAAGTAATACAGAATTTCTACTTCAGAAGTAGCTGCTTTCGCACTGTTGGTAGAGAAAAAATGAGCTAAATGAGTGAGCTGTTCAGTCCTTTTCTGGTAAGTAACTTCCTTAAAAGAGTGGTGTAAGGGGAAGGTCAGGATGACAGCAGAGGCACTGCACTCAACTGAATAAAAAACTAAGACAGTTTGATCGTTCAGTAACCTTTCAATTTATTGCTGACTGATATTCCAGGTTTTTTAAAAAGCCATTGAGAATGTGCTTGCAAGTAACTTCAAAAGTGAATTAGCTAAATCAGGCCAAACAGATATTGCATATAAGGAACACCGTGTAATGCTGGCATATAACTAAGCATTCAACACACGGTAGCGGCTATTATCATAATCAACATTACTGATACTAAATGGAGGATTAGGCAGAAAGGGCAATTTTAAATAGTCAAATATATATTTAGATTAAAAAAGTAATGTTTATGAAATACTAGAGTGCAATAGAGAAAAAAAAAAAAACCAGTAGAGCCTTGAGGTACTTACCCTAAATCACCTACAGTACTAACACATTTTTTTTGAAAAGGCTAAATAAGAAATATACTTTATTTGTTATTTCTTTGACCAAATCTCTCCCTACTCCCAACAGCAATTTTTAAACTATGTTCCCACACAAATATTGCCTTCCACAAAATTCAAACTGATTAAAAATGATTTCCTTCTGACTTAACAGGAAAAATTAAGTATGCTTAAAAATGTTTTCTCAATTTAACATTTCCATTCTTATTAATCTTTCTTAAATTATTGACACCTTACACATCGCATTATATTAGCATCCTGTATGTCATGTATGTTTTAGAATTAAGTAAAATACATCAATGTTTAACAGTAATCTGAGAGTGGGAAAAAAGTACAAGGATTGGGCTACTTGAACAATTTAGGCCCTTCCATAGCGAGGAACTTAAGATTCTTTATCGAGTTTTATCTTTTCTCTAAAACCAAGAAGTGGGATTTTACTTTCTTACTTATACACTGAAATTGAGCTTCTAGTCTCTGATAGCAATAATTAATCACCAGATAGTAAGATTATTTAATGGAAGTTTTTTTTTAATGTTTCTATTGCTAATCAAATCTAATCCCTTCTCCTCAATGTCAAAACTCACATTGGTTTGGTTAAATGAGGCAAATTCTCCTTTCTACCCGCTCCCTCAAAACACAACACTGGTTACCATCTCATATTTTCAGAGTATGCATTCCTTCAGTGGAATGCTGCCTTGTCCTTTCTGCTTTATGGCTAAAGAACAAGTCTCACTGTTTATGGAAAAGTCATGGACTATACCAGGCCTTATTTAATTGATTTCTCTCTTGACTAGTAAAATACTCAGCTTGTAACTGTAAACTTAGTCGTTTATTATATAGTATGATGAATTTATTTTTAATGTGTCAGTATCATGAGTTTAATCAGATTGCGAAGAATGAGCCATGTATTTTATGTCTATCTTTGCAAAGTACTAAGCCCAGGAGAAACTCTTTAGTGAGTTTGCCTCTGTGGCTCCCTCTACTGGGTCTAGATCTCTTTCTTACTAGATCCTCTGTGTATCTATGTCTTTCTTTACACTCATTATACTATAAATAGAAACTGAAGAGCACTCATTGTTTGCAATGATTATTAAATCATTATGCCCTTTAGTTTTCTCTGAAAATACACAGAGACTTTTTATTTTAAATTAAAAAAATCTAGTTAATTAAGTTGTTTTAACTTATGTTTACGCTCAATTTTTTCCTGGGGCAGTGGGCCTTCTAAGAAAAAGACTTTACCTATCTTCTTCCTATAATTTATTCCATTAGTTGTTTATCAATACTTTTCTTAGAAATACTGAAAAGCTGAATTAATTATAAAGTTAGACCAGAGTCTCAACTTTTAAAATGTATTCAAAGTTATTTAAAAATGATAACCACATATTTGTAATATATTTCAAGGCAAAGACAAAATTTAGCTGACATTACAACCTACTTCTAGCTATTGCTATTTTGTGGTATTTTTAGGTATTGGAAAAGAAAATAATGAGACAGGAATTGGAAGGGTAGGAGCACACACGACGCTGAAATACAGCAGTTATATGAGAGATACTTAAAAAATTTGATTTTAACCCCATGAATTCACAATTTGCTACATACACTGCTGACTGCAAGTATAGATTAGTTAGGCTGAAGTTAGGAGGCTCTGCAAACCGAGTACCAGACGCCACAAATTCTAATGTCAGGGAGAGTACTCTTGTCAGACGGTTCAGGAATCAAAATGAGTTGGTATCATCACCTGAATATTAATAATAAAATCTGCCAAGAGCATTGCTCTCTCTGCTCACTGGGCAGGAGCATGTCTATGATGAATTCTGCACATTTGCAGAGTGTGGTGAATGCCCTGGACAATCCTAGATGGAGCTATGCTAGGGGTGAAACTTAGACAAGTTTTTGTCCCCACTAAATTTAAACTTACTAAAACTAGAAAGAATACGCCCCTGGCTAAATACTGTTCTATCTTACATGACACACAGAGTAAAAACCACTCAATTAATTTTTAAATTAAATTATAAACTTGACTAAACACCCCAAATAACTAAATACTTGAGTTGTATTTTAGTTTGTAAATTAGAGGCTGACTTTTAAATTTTAATTTAATTGCCACTATTAATAACATAGTTGATCATACCTAAAGTCCCAAATGCTTTAATTTTTCAAGGTCTAAGAGATCATCTTTCCTTCTCTGACTTAATAAAATATAAATAAATATTTTCATTTAAATATACTTGTGAGTATTTATCAAGGTATTCCGTTAATGTTAGGGAAAGTCAATTTCACTATAGCACATCATTTTTTGGTTTGCCTATAATGAAACTATACCAATACTACCTTCAGACAGGAAGGTCACTAATATTGTGACCAGTTAGTTATTCATGTTGGGGAGTTTAATAACTCTTAATTCACTTTTAAAGGTCTATTTAATAGAATATTTATATAACTGAAATAAAGTTTCCTATCAGTTAAAAATGATTTAAAAGGTCAATAGTCAGAAATTTTCTTCTCCCTAAAGTATATATTTTATGTCCTTAAAACAGAAGATTGAGATGAAGATGATGATTTTTGCCATTCTGCTGATTTTGGTTATTTAAAAGATAATGATTTTATTACTATCCCAGTAGAATGGATCATAACAGGAAAACCTCAGACTTAAATAACAAGAATACAATATACTTCCTAACTGGAAAAAACCGAAAACAAACTTTTTTCAAAATATATGTTTAGCATCTGCAGAAAAAAAAATACAGAGGACAAGGCAGTCTTTTAGTACTCAGAAAAACATTTTAAAATTTATTGCTAAACAGTTGATTTTATTAATATGTAAATCTAAACTACTGTGTAATGCCTACCTTTGCAGAGATTAATGATACAACTAAATGAACATAAACATGATGAATTCAATTTTATAATTATAATGAAAAACTAGACTGGTCACCTGTGGAATCATCAGGGGTCCATGGATGACTGCGAGTTGGCTTTTCTGAGGTTGGTCCTGAGGTAGTGATCATTCTGACACTGGGACTGGATGACCTACTGCTCACCTGTAGGAGAAAGTGACAGGAAGAACAAAATGTGATCTTTGACTAAAAAAATGGCAAGATGTATACCTGTAGTCCCAGCTATGTAGGAGGCTGAGGCAGGAAGATGGCTTGAGCCTGGGTGTTTGAGGCTGCTGTGAACTATGATGATGCCACTGCACTGCAGCCCAGGCAACAGAGGGAGACCCTGTCTCTCTCTCAAAAACAAAACAAAAAAACCAGAACATTTCCATTAAAAGGCAAAGGTCAGAGTTCATTTCTATTAGTAGAAATCCCTAAAAAAACTCTGGCAAAAAACAAAATAGACCCTCTAAGAATGCTCTACATATGTAAAAATTTACATGCTCTTACATGATACCTCTTAATAATTGATGAGTTTGCAAGAAAGTAAGAGAAATACTCTGAAACTAGAAACAAATAAGATCAGGAGACTAACAAGTGCTTATGCTGCTGTCTCTGGGGATTTCGTGGCCTAGAGCTTTTGTTTTGACAGCCTCCTGCATTCAGAAGAGCAGACCAGAAAGCCTTGGGCCTTGTAGGATAGGAGGAGACTGCAAAGACCTCTGCTTAAAGCTAAAACCCAGCAAGGGCATCATTTTCAGGGAAAAGGTCAACTAGAAAAAAAAAATCTACCCTATACGAACAGCAAATAAATTTGCCGGCCTTGGTAGTGGTTCTGGGTGGAGGGGAGAAAATTTATTCACTGTGAATCTATAAAAAGTTTCCAGAATTGATGAAGATACAGTAAATCCCAACCACAAGCATAAAAAAAAAAAAAAAGGAGAAACCCATGTACTGACTTTAACATGGGGTACATACAGTCAGATTCTAGAACACAGACAAATAGTAGAAACAGCAGCCAGAGAGAAAAGACAGATATTACCCACTAAAGAATACCAGCTAGATTCTCAATAACAACAAAGGAAGCCAGAATAAAGTAGCACCTTCAATGTACTGAAAGAAAATAAGTGCCAACTTAGAATCCTTTAGCCAACACAAATGTGAAGAACGAGGTCAAAATAATATTCTCAGATGAGCAAAAACTGAGTTACCAGCCATAGATTCTTACCATAAAAATTTCTCAAGCATATTATTTTTGGAAGAAGAATCATTTTTCCTTGATGGAAGGGCCAATATGCAATCAAGAATAGCGGTAAACAAGGGAATAAATCTACACACTGAAAATATTCAGTAGTGAAAACAGTGACTAATTTACATTTGCTAAACAAATGAATAAATAAGATGGTACTAAAATTCTCAACACTGATTTTAAAATCCTTGCATTGTTCAGAATGAGGGTATAGATGTTAATTAGGCTGGGCATGAATGTTAAAATTCAACGGTATTTACTAAAAGTAGTAATATATAACCACCAAACCAGAAAGAAAGATAATGGAATGAGAAATAAATTTATTCAATTCAAAAGATACTAAGAAAGAAGGAAAAAAGAAAGCAAGAGAAATCATAAGAGGGAGTAAACTATCAGTAGCCACAATAAATGTAAATGGATTACGATATTAACAAAAATCAGATTATTAGGCTGAATTAAAGGCTGCTTACAAGAGACATGTCTAATTCAGAGACAGACAAAACAGAAAGTTAAAGGATAAAAAAAGATTACACAGTAAAAACTACCCAAAATAAAGTTCCTATGATTAATATAAGGGAGAATATATTTTAGGGCCAAAAAAAAAATTACTAGAGAAAGAGATAAAATGATAAATGATTCAATTCAGAATATGACAATTCAAAATTTATATGCTGTATATACAAATAGATAAAGCAAAAAAACTGCAAGGAAAAGGGACACATCACCATCACACTGAGATATATTAATACTCCTTGGTAAATGACATATAAAAGCAGACCCAAACCAAAACAAAACACATACACAATAAAACCTGAACTCCATAAAAAACAAGCTAAACATATATATATCCCCACACCTAGCAAATGAAGAACATGCACTGTTTTCAAGCACCCATGGAACATTTATGAACACTGATCATGTACTAAGCCATAAAGCAAATCTCAAAAAAGTTTTAAAAATGCCAGTATCATATAAACCCTAATGTAATTATTTTTTTGTATTGATTTCAAATTTAACCTTAAAAATCATATGTTTGAAATATAAAAAACTTCTGAATAACTCACTGATCAAAGATAAAACAAAGGAAAATCAGAAAATACCTTTGGTATGTAAGAAGAGTAAAATATCATACACCAAAGAGAACCAGTGATGAAATGTGTAACTCCTACTTTTAAGATACTGTCACCCTTAGTAAAACAAGTCTAAATATTATAAAATTATTCCTGAATCCTTTGCACCTTCTTTGACTGAAAGCAAGCTTTGATGATTTAAGAAGAGTATACTGATTTGTCCATAGTTACAATTACTATTGTAAATTAAAAGCAATTTCTCTTCAAAGTGGTGGCAGGCTAGGGTTTCAAGAGTCAGTATAATGCTAATATTTATGCTAACATTTTGACATTTTAAAAGGGAACATGTTTGTGACATGTGAGAATCAGTATCAGTTGAGAAATTAAACAAGGTAGAATATAAGAATTAGGTTTTCAAAATATAAGAATGGATTTAGTATATTAAAAGGCTATTTATACATTTGTAATATTAAATAAGTAAGGGTATTTGGATCTAACATGACTTATATAGTACTCCTTAGGTTTAAATTTTTCCCAGGAGAATTCTTTGCTACATATTTCTTTTTTACCTTCTACTTTTCGAAGAAATGCTTAGCACCTCATATGCATGCTTGTTGGTTCTACTTACGATTTCCTGTATCTATGAAACTAAGAAATGAGGCTAATACTTTTATTTCAAGTTTCCAAACTGGTCTTTCTTTAAAACTATAATGAATTAGATTTAAATCTATAAATTAAATAAACCATTATATTTCAAGGAATATGTATCTCAATGAATAACATAGTATGCTAACAGGCACGTATAAAGAAATATTTAAAATAAGCCATAATTTCTGAATACACAAGGCATAAATAAGAGGAACAGGTAACATTTGACAACTAAAAAAAAAACTAATTTGTAGCTAAATTTATGTTCCTGCTTGGCACTAACTACAAAAAAAGTCTTATTTTATAGTAGCCATTTTTTTTTTAAATCACTGGTAAAATTCTGATGGCCATAAATGCTCTCAATCTATTAAAACTCATTTAGGTTGTGCCTTCCTTCAAGACATTTATAATTACTTTATTCTATTCTCACATAAATTGCAATGTTTAAGAGATATTAGGTAAACTTGAGTTACTACAAGGATCGGATACGAAAGTAGGTTATGCGAGTACATAAATGCCATATAGCAATTTAAGGCAGTAAAAGAATACTAAGCCACATTTAAACTGAAGGGGCAATTTATCATTAGTAGACATGAACTAGAATTGGCTTTTGACCAGAACTTTATCCCTATATTTATAAAAAGGAACTGGAAATTATTTTACAGACAAAAATAAAGCTTAGCTTTTTATGTCTCACCTGAAAGACTGGGAAAATATTTTTGTAAGTCAAGAATTTATGCCCAGTGCTGCTATGTAGACTGACTTAAAAGCTATTTAAAACCCTCAGAAATCTTAGTTGTTAAAATTATACATGCACAAAACAGAGATTAAATGCTGATTTATATGATATTCTTGCTGAAATAAGATTTCAATAATATAAATATTTTAAAAGAGTATAAGTTGGTAATGTGAATTTACATGGGTACTTCTTCTACTATGGTAGTCACAGATAATTCAATTAAATCAATACATGACAGGGTATACTGAAAACACTGACTCAATCTAATTCTGGCTTCACTACAGTTCTTCACAAGGAAGTTTTAAGATTTTATTATTCTTATATGGTCTTCTCCAATAGAAAGGTATACTATGAATCAGGAATTATTTAAAATTATTATGTAAATTTCTGATTTACAGCTTTAAAAGAGAATCTATTTACACTAAGAGAGGTACAGAATGAGGACAGATAAAAGTGGTATAATAAATCACATCCTTGAAATACATAATAATAATATATAATATCACTCAATATGTCATAAAAGGCCTTTAAGGCAAATACTTTCTATGACCTTTGACATAAATTTTTTTTTAATGATATAAAAAGAGTAAGATGCCGGTGGGTTTTACTTCTTTCCAAGTGCTATTTTCATTTGATTTCTGGGTAGTAAGATACTATCATGAGAGGAAGGAAGTGGTATCAAGAACCCTGGGAGGCACACTATTGGGAGGTAGGCATCCAACATGGATTGGCATCTACTGTGTGTCTGGTAACTTTCACATTTGATAAGAACTCCAAGGGGTGGGTGTTATGGTCCCCATTTGCAGATAAGGTTACTGAAGCTCAGGGAAATTAAGGAACTCACCCAAAGTCACATATTTAACCAGTAAAAGTAGACTGTAAAGTCTGTATAGAAATGTAGTACCCCTAGTTCTCTAAATAATTATAATTGCATCATCTTGCAGTTGTTAATTTTCAGTAAGTGCAGCCCCTTCTAAGAGAATTCTTGAATATAGATCTATATTGGATACAATTCCAGAAGGGGTATGCAGGTGTACATGAGAATGTATAATTTTAGTGAAACATAGAATGACTCACCTAGATGTACAAAAAATAAATTTGTGCAGTCATCTGTAGAAATTTATTATCAAGATGGGTTAGCTCTGCTCAATGATATGATACAGCTACAACTTATTATCACTGAAAACTATTTAAATAATTAATGATGATGCAGACTATCAGAAGCAAAAACATTTAAAATTTAAGAGATCTAGGATTACATCAGCATGCATTACATCTAGTTTTACAGGCAAGACAGAATGCTAAGAGTGTAGAGTTTGTGTGCTTTGGAATCAGATCTGGATTTAAAACCTGGTTATAACAATTACTGGTAGCGTAAGGAAGAGACTTCGGTAAGTTTCTCTAATCCTCAGTTTACCCACCTGCAAATGAGGGGAAAAAAGGACCAACATTATAGGGTTACTATGTAGACAATGTATACTAAGGGTTTGCCTGGCACAAAGTCAGTGCAAAACAAATGGAGGCTGTTATTATTGTAGTTCTCTAATTGATCTGGGTATAAGTCTGATCTGGCCAAAAGAGTTTCCTGTGGACTGGGCTTTATTGGTACTGTCAATACCATCCAGCCAAGACCACCAAGAAAACACCAATAGTAGAAAGAGCTGCGTTTAATGCTCAGTGCAGTGAAGGAGAACGCTCATCATGGGGCACTGTAGGTATCTCATAAGAGGGTTTTAGAAAAAGAATGTATTACAGGTTTTAGACTGGTTGAGTGATTTTTGGGGAAGCTCTAAAGACGGAGGTGTTCACTCCAGATTGGCTGGTGTCAGAAAGCAAGGGAAATTCTATAGGGAAGGCAGAACAGAGTGAGGATAAAGCTGTAACTGGTAAGGAAGCAGCAGTCACTCTTACTAGCTAGGAGAGGGCAATGTTTGGTTTTTCGTGGATGGCACAGTAAACTCATTTTTGTCTGTGCTTAGACAACATTACAAACTGGTCTTGTTTTGTCTCATTTTATCATAACCTGTTATGATAAATAACTGATATTGGTGCTCCGAGGGATTATTTATGTCCAATAGGACAATTACATGGTCTAGCTGTGATAGCCAGGCTAGCTTCTAACAACAGTGAGGCCTCAGTGTCAGATCAATTCTTGGATGTCCAGTGCTACTTTTTCCTTTCTCAGTATCTTTTCAAAGCCTCTAGAAGGCCATATCTATTATGAGTGCTTAATAAGTTTCCTGAATTAATTAAAACCCATGTTTAAAAGTGAGTTGTATGTTGTAAGAATGCAATCTTTTATACATATCGTTATTTCTAATTAAGAAGCTTGCTTCATTCACTATTCCTCTCAAAATAAAAATGGCAGTATAAAAACAACTAGTTCAATTCTAGTTTACAGATGGAAAGTCTAAGTGATTTTACTAAGATTATATCTCGAGTCAAGAGCCAGAGTACAAACTCCAGTCAATTCACTTTTCTCTACAAGACGTAATGTTATTAAATTTTATCAGTATGTTTTCTCTTTTCCTCTGATCATTGTACTGCATGGGTCAGATTTTTTTTCTTAAGGCTATCAGTTTCCATGTCCAGGAAAAAAAAAAATTAAATCTGAGCATCTCTGTCTAATCACACTTAGCTAGATTTCAGAAAGAACTATACTTTCAAATTTTGAAAATTCATATTGTAAATACTTTTCTTCCTCAAATGAATATTATCTTCATGAGTAATTAAAAATATTTAATGGTCACTTATCATACACTTTTCAGGGGAAAATGTATTCAGAGTACCTTAGGATTACTATTTGCTACTCTCATCCCCAAATGGCCATTAGGCATTTTAAGGTTATAGTACTTAAGTAATTTGGAAAGTGTGGGTTAATCTTAAATCTGGCTATCCAATGGTTACATATTACCTTTTTTAGAACAGGTTTTACTGCCATATCAAACTCTCCCTCACTCCAAATCTTCTGTAGTCTATGACAATTCATGCAAATGACTGTCCCACAATCAGAGTCCACCTCAGTTCCAGCATTTTACTACCTAAAGCTATCGTGAATTAAAAGTGTAACAATCATAATCTCAACTAATACAGACCTTGTGAGGAAGTAAGGAAGGCTTGGTGTGGAGAGATGAATTCTGAATTATGACAACACCTTTATTCTGGAGGCTACACTAGGAGCTGCTCCTAACATGTCTAGGGCAAGCTTGTCATTCCTAGTCAAAGGGAGAACGCTTGGCTAGAAGTTCTCATAACTGGAATATCAATGGCAATAGTAAACAGAGTTTAAAAGGCTGGGCTCATCAAACTTCCAAGGAATTAAAGCAAATACCAGATGTCAAGCTATCTGTTACTAAATGGGCTGATTAAAACTTTTAAGAATTTGAGGGGGAGAAAATGGGAAACTTGAGCCAAAAGTTCTGAGGTCTCACAAAAAGATATACTGAAAAAACTGCTATTAAATAAATGAAATCAAGATTTAGAGTCATTAATATCACAAAATATATAATAAGTAAATGTGTCTATATATATTTTATGTATACATGTGTGTACAGGCATTATGAGTTGTGAAATAAACATATTTCCAGATATAAATGAAGATCAAGGATTTTTATCATTTAAATATCTAAGGTGGTTTTTGTTAGCTAAGTTGATGGCTATAAGTCTTTTAAATTTCCGTTAATGACTACAAAGCCCCTCCAAAATTTAAAGTATGCTATAAAAATGAAATAATAATAAAACACCTTTCTAAGATGAAAAGTACTAATATATAACCGTTAATTAAATCACATGGTCTATAATCTATAAAATTTTATATAAATATGAACCATGATGTAATAATGCTATTACATCATGTATTCTTAAAATGTATTTCAGCACAACTGAAAACAAATACCTTATAATTAGTTCTCATTCATTTAATAGAATATGAGATAAATTATATATGTCAATTGTATTATTATGAATAACAGAGGAAAAATGATGACTGAGCTACTTTTATATGCCTGGTTGGTAAAAATTCTGCACTAGTCAGTAATGGCTTAAATTGCAGCACTGTTTGGATCACCTACAAAGAAGCAACAATAAAGAAACAACAGGAGTTTAGAGGAAGATCCAGAAATATAAACATAAAGAATGAAAAAACAATTGGGATAGAAGCCTTTCTAGAGTTTATCCATTTGTTTAATAAATGTTATCTTAAGGACAATTCACAAAAATATAAATCCAGCAGGTACGTCAAATTAAAAGATGTTACAGTTCTCCAGGTATGTCAATACCCTATGTAATCCCAGAGGAGTGGCATCTTATTGGAGAAATATTTATTCCTCTCATTAATAAAAATGAGATACACTAATGAATCACTCTCAGAGGAGAATGATAATGATAAATTGTTAAAATTATGAAATTGAATACTTTCTTATTAAAACATATATAAAAACCATAACATAGGGGGAAGCGGGGCAAGGGCAATATACGTAACCTAAACATTTGTACCCTGATAATATGCTGGAAAAAAAAACCAAAACCATAACATACAGTGCTATTGAACAATTTAATCTTCCATGGAGTTTGATCAAGCTACTTTCATAAATTATCCTTCCAGTTAAATTAATAATGGCATCTGTGCTTTTTTCCCCCGAAGTATTTAAGTTCAAGTATCAATGAACTTCTCTATCACAATTTTAGGTTAACTCATAAACCTAATTTTGCAGAGTATATTATAGTTAATTCTTGATGTCTGTATATTATTATTCTTGGAAGACAAACAATCTGAATGTTAAGTCTTACCTGACCAGGTTCTGTTCCAGTTACAGTCAAATCTTGGACGGACCTACGTCTTGGCTGTCCGTTGCCTTCAAACAAACAAACAAAAACAACAAAAAAAAGGTAAAATACTGAAATCTACTCAAATAGACATTAAGGGTGTAACTGTTACAGTAGGAAGTAGCAATTTGTTGCTCCTTGGATCTACACAAAATGTTTGTGGAAAAAAGAGTGAGTTTATTGAAAAAAATAAAAAAGAAGAGAAAGATATAAAGAAAGAGAAACTTTAGCTGCAGTGTTTTAACTCAAAATTTGCTGGCCTTCAACAGAGTATGTCCTAATACAGTAACCACTCCTACCACATGAATAGCTGCTGAACTCTCTTCCACCATCTTCTGTCAAGTGTTTAAATAGACGAATGCCTGGGAGCTGGGGCTGATGACGGCATCTATTTCAAGGGCCTTACGTTACAGTTTTTATGGCAAGACAGCTAGCAGGTTATAAGACATGACTGACTTGAACTGGCAGCAATACGTTGCTCGTTTCAGAGCCTAAAAGGATGCTTAGACTTAAATTTACTATACTGAGTCACAATTAATCCCATTGGACTTTGTCAGAATATAGTAATTTATTTAATATTATTTGTAAACAACTCTTAATTTCCTCGTGGAGATGAATGACTCTCATTTTGTTCTTAAATATGCAGCTTGTTGAAATGGGCTATTGTGTTATCCCTACTTTAGGAACTTCCATGGTAATAATAATTTAATAAAAAAATCACTTTACGGAAGGCTTCTACAAATATGTCTTCAGCAAAACAGAATAAATTACGCAATACCTTCACTCAGTACTTTTATTTAGTAATAGGATTGTTTATACACTATCTTCTAAGATGAGAGATCAGCTGTGTAAAAGGAAACACCAAAATACTATCAGTAACAGCTAATACGATACTCAAAATTCTTTTGACCTGAAAGCTATATTCTGTAATTTCTCAATTAGTGGGCAATCCTTAGAACATGTACTCTACATGTACTCTAATAGTTGTGGCCCAATAAGCAGACAGGATCCATTCATAAAACTTAAGATTTCTATAATCCTGTGCATAAAAAAAAAAAACTCTTATTTTAAACTAATCGGCAATATAATTTAGCATCTAACCCCACGTGACTCCATTATTATTTTGCGTGAAAAAAGGACCTTACAATGGAACAAGAATGTTTAATGCAATAATATGTGTAGTGAATATAAAAACTCAAATTTATAACCACCCTTGAATGTATAAGACATCATAACTTTATTTCATTTTAAGCTATGCTTTAGAATTCTTTGCATAATTTGAATTCAAATTTCATTTTATTCCAATATTTCAACATTCCATTTTAAATTAAAACAACAAACTGTGCATTTATTGAATCAGACACACTAGATTACTTTTATGAATACTTTCAACTACCCCTGTTTCCCGAAGAAAAAAAGGATCCCCACCACCATGACTAATAAGCAATTTTAGGCACATTTCCTTCAACACACTCATTCTAAAATTAGCGGTGATGAGACAGCCTTGTAAAAGTGTCTGGAATTCTCTTTTCAGATTAGCAACACAGCAACATTTGTGAATCTGAGGAACCACCCAGCACATGTGTCTATAAACCATTACATCACCATTGCAATAACAACAAAAACTGAACTCAAATTTAGGTGTGGGGGCAAGGGGATAGGAAGAAAAGGAAGCAAAAACTTTCAAGGAAATAGGGTAGAGAAGAGCTGACAGTTAACAAATGCCATAAAATGACAAATCTTCAAGCTACCAAGATGTCAAAGCAAGCAATATTAGGCAAGGCATTTGATTAGCACAATCGTGACAGAAACCATCTGGCAAATAGTTTAGACAAAGCAAATAGGATTGCAATCAACAAATACTTGTTGCTCCAATATTAAGTTTTAAGCCATAATTTAGAAATATGAATGTAAAAAATACCAATCTCCTATTATTTTAAATGAAAATTACTGGGTGTGTTCTCAGCAAATTTGGGTTGATTCTGAATTTTTCTGCAACTGAACACAAATTTAGAAATTCACTCATTTTACATTTTTTTTGCTTCCTTGATATGTGCATACCTACATTATACATGGCAGTGTAAATGAAAAAACTAGTACAAATGAGGGCAACACAATGTAAACAGATGACTGATCAAGGAATCCGAAACCTGCAAGTGATGTTCTGAGTAATGAATTCTTGAACTTTCATTACTTATGATAGAGAACAAATCACATTTTTAAGGATGACTTCTAAGTAAAGTATACACAACATTGCCAGTGCATCCTAAATCTACCCCTCCCTAAATAGAAAGGGGGAGAATAGCAGCTTATAGGTCAATTTGGTTCTTTTTACAGTAATGTCATAAAGACAGAATCCATCTCTTTAAAAAAGCTGAGCTAATATTTAAAAGTTATCACAGAGTTCTTCCAGAGACTGCTGGCTTAGGTCCCAGTCACTCCTGTGGTTTTCTTATTGGTTTTAGTTCATAGCTTTCCTTACCTTCACTACTCTTATCTTTCTATTTCTCAAACTTCCTGAAGACTTTCTTCTTTTCATGTAAAAACCAACACTATATTTTCCTGGAGACATCTGTTAACCTAAATGTTAGAAAATTTGAGATTTGTAAGTTTTGAATATTAGAAATTACAGGATATTGTTCTCTTCATATGTAAAATACACAAGATTTTAAAAAATTTGTATAGCACGATGCACTGCAGTATTATATTACTGTTTCACAGTAAACTGAATATGTACTTTTTAAACACGTGTTCTCATTTCGGCTGCCACAAATTTTATATTCCTTTACTAATTTCAACAAATTCTGGCTCTTTCATTAAAAAGACCCTTCAGTGGGGTTTTTTGTTTCCCTTTTAAAGGAAAACAATTATTACTGATGATTTTTGCTTTCTAATAAACCACTTGTATTAGGTTAGAGTTTGACACTTTTAGACTACAAAAAGTGATCTCAGTAGACTACAATATAGTAGAGAGATTACCTAAGTATTCATTGTAAGGTTACATTAACTGCCCTATTTAATTAGCCACAAATACAGAATTCTATTAAAAGTGAAGTGGCTACACACAGAAACTGGTGTAGTGTATCTTATTAATAGTATAAGTATAATAAGTATCAAGCACCCCTTGAGCCCGAGCATCCCTAGTCAAAGGTTAACAACTGCTAGTGATACTTATCTGTGTAAGGTAGGAACTTGCCAGATCTAGAAAAACTGAATTCTTTTTCTCACGGTCTCTTCATATTGGTGCTGCACTTTTCAGGGGGAAATACTTAATAATTTGCATACTTCCAGTTAAACGAATGCTCACAAACATTAATATCTAGCTCTTGAACCATATATATATAGTATTAGAAAGATGATATTTTCATCCTAGTGGAGAAAGCAAAATAGTGTCCAGGTGTCCTTGAAAAGTATCTCTAATTCCAGCTGTCTAGTGTTCTACAAAGTCAATCTGTTTATCAAGCTCTGGTATTTGGAACTTGTAAAGGAGGGCAACAATACATAAGCATTAGAAACCTAACTACTCATCTATTTTTCTGTTGAATATGTTTGGACTTTTCCACATTCTACTCATTTCATTTTACTACTTACACTCTTGGCAAAATACCAATATACAATATTGTATAAATGTCCTTGACTGAAATTAAAAGTGAATATTCATTAAATTTTTTTCAGTTGAAAGATGTAAATACAGCTGAAATCATGACACCTAAGGTTTCTTTTTAGCTTTAAGATGATATTACAAACAATAAGTATCAATTAAATTCAGGCTCTTCAGGGAATTGGGCAAAAATATTTAAAATATTTCAATAAGATTGATTCAAAAACATTTGTACATTCAATTTTCTTTATCATATCCTTAAGAACAGTATGTAAGATAGAAAATCCTCTTTGGTTAAGGCAAATGTTATCAATCTCAAATGTTATGCCATATTATTTTAGGCTCAGAAAAAACAAAAGGTACACTAAAGCAACACTATTCAAGGTGCTCAAATTGAAGTTCTTCAAGGCAATGCTTATCTATAGAATGGATGAGAAAATTTTCCAGTGCTTAAAATGAAATTCTGTATTACAATTTAGTCTAAACTAAGAAATAAATTCTGAGTTATCCATTATGATATTATAATAGCATTAACAAAAACTGCTTAAATATAAATATTCTATAAAATTTTCCAGTTTAGCTAATTTTCTCAAGATATATTTCTAATATATAATAATATCAGTATTTGGAAAATTTTACTTCTGCAAATCACATTTTGGAGATTCATTTCATTTTACAATAGCAATCAAGCTGGTATAAACTATGTATAACAAATTTTATATTAGAGTGGAAGTGTCAAGACCAATGTTTCAATTAAATCTTTTATAGGTAGTATGTATATATGTACACGTCAGTTATTTTTTTCCAGTGGGTTTCAAAATGCATTATAATCACAGCTGATTTCCTTAAGTGCTATAACTACTCACACAAGGACTCCAGAGCAGGACTGCTGATCTTCCTTGATTACTGATGCCATAAACATGAACAAAATTTGCTTTCTTAACTACTCATTCTCTTACTCTATGCTTAAAACTGGAAAAGGTTGTTGCTCCTTTATTGTAATTTTAAGGCATCTTACCTGTTCATCTTTGACATTTGGATTTAAAAAAAAGTAAAATTTATATATTTTCTTAGCATCAAAAGAATTGTTATTATCAGAATGTATGATATACTTTCACAATCACAATCCCTATGTCATTTGTGTATTTGAGATGAAGGTAGAAAAATAGATTCTTGGAAGCTTGGATAGCAACAAACACAAAATGTGGAGGAAAGTAAAGAAAATCTAAGCAAAGATCTGCATTCTTATTGCCCTTATTAAAGTCCTGGAAGAAAAAAATACTTAGAAAAACTTGAAAAATCCAATAATCTGCCACCCATTCTCTTTTCTGCAAATAGAAATACAATAAATTAAAAAGTACTGGTTGAAAAGGAGAAGGATTATGCTTTTTAAATTCAAGTTTTAATGGAAAATATTTAAGAAAGTCTATTTCCTTTTCTCAAAGTCTATTCCAACTTGTCAGCTTATAATGTTCAATAAGCAAATGTATTAGAAAATTGCTGGTCAAATGGTCTAAATCCTGGGTAGGAACCTTCCACATTTACATTTACTTTGCTTAAGTAGCACAATGCTACTTGGCAGGACCTTCTCCACAAATGAAGAGTCAGCAAAATGTCATATGTACTGGTAATTTGCTCTTAAGTTGGGTCTGTCTGGTAATAAGGAGCCAGATTGATCTATAGCTCACACTTTAAGGGCAGGTGGACAGTGGGAAGCAGAAGAAGGGAGGGTTACTCCACCAAAGTTTGCCAATACTTCTTCAGAGCTAGGAATAAGGTAGACCAGGTATAAAAAACTGCATTTTGATCCAGAGAGAGTCCTGAAGGATTAAAGGTCAATTTCTGCACGACGGGAGAAACTATTAAGTTGATGAACATTGCTGTTAGCTTTAAGTTGCTTTTTCTTCCACATCTGAATGATGGAATAATACATAACAGTTTGAAGAGCAAGCTAAAAACAAGATTAGATTAGGGTCTTTGTGTCTCTTTACCTATGACTAGGTTAGACATTTTTGTCATTATAAAGATGTACATGTGAAAACTTTTTGTGATGCTTGAAGGAATGCTCTTATTAAGAGTGACGGTTCATTCCAAGAAGTACATTAGACTCAGTACATACTGCACTTCGCCAAAGGGAAGTGTTTTTTTTTTTTTTTTTGAGACAGAGTCTCACTCTGTTGCCCGGGCTAGAGTGAGTGCCATGGCGTCAGCCTAGCTCACAGCAACCTCAAACTCCTGGGCTCAAGCAATCCTTCTGCCTCAGCCTCCCAAGTAGCTGGGAC